>LUCH01005038.1:22498-32924 GCA_013368495.1 Paragonimus heterotremus
CGTCTGTCAGTGAGGCAGATGGCACACTAATCTATAATACGTCCGGAAGATTGGAGCTTCGTGCTTCGTGAGGGTTACCTTAGCTGGCCTGCTGCTTCCATTAGGTTGCCACCACAAACTTGTGACAAATGAAATCGTTCACGAAGGGGTTAGGCTCTGTAGATCAGGTTCATCTCCCTGGTTGGAGCCCTCGCGACTCAGAGTGGATGGCTTGAAATTTTAGGTGAGGTGGCGGCTGACTGGGCTCAGTGGCGTGAATGTTGTCGTTGTTTGTCCGAGTTGTCTGTGAAGTGAGTGCACCTAATTACGCGAGGCAGTGAAAGCCGTAGGGAAGTTGTCTTGCTGATGACGCCTTACTTTCACTTACAGCTCGGTTGTTTGTTTGCAAGATGTAGGCGCCTTGATCTTGTATGTTTGAATATAGACGTAGTTATTTTTAGTGGTTAGGTCCCCTCACCTTTTCTTTTGTCTCTTCCTATACAGGGTTTGGTTTTTTTCTTCGTGGTTATGTGGCAGTCAAGCATCAATGTGAACCACTGATGTATTACTGTCTATGGTGATGATGAATAAGTGAATAACCTTTTTCAAGTATAATCTCCCTTACACCGAATCGACTGCAACACGGTGACGAATCAGCGAAAACAGCGTTTTACTATTCTTAGATAAAGAATGTTCATTGTATCCCTTCTATTCTTTTGAACATGTGATGTTTACGTTTTTTTAAATGTGCTTTTTGTCAACTTAGGTTTGAATGCCTAACGGTCGTTGTCTTATGAGGAGCTAGGTGAAATCGGGCGACGGCTGTTCATCAGGTTCAGCTGCGTAACGAGCCCAGTTGTATCGCGATTGTGTAGCTCCCTCTACATTTTGACGTTATGTTTTCATAGCTGCTGCCATTATTGTTCGTTGGGCCCGCTCACCTGACTTGAACTGGATAAGTTGTTTATCAGTATCGCGTGACAAGCAGTGTTTATGTCCCCTTCACTTGAATGAGTTAGTCATCTTGCATTTTGAGTGTATGGTCTCATAGTAAAAGATGAGATGAAACGAGTGTGCACAATAGCGTGTTCCCTTCCGAGACAGCTACTCTAACTTTCCCAACGCTCCCGGAATGGTGTACCTGTGATTGGCTTCTGTATGATCTATTTGTGTTCATGGTTGAGTTGCACAGTTCGGTCTCCGTATGACTGACTTCTCCCATATTCAAGTCCGGCAGGATGCACACAGGTGCAGCAGTTTCACCATCTTCTTTTTGCGCATGGATGCCAAACATTGTCATTCAATTGAGAAAGACGACCAAACTAAGCATTCAAACTACTGGCCAGTATGGTGATATCCGTATGTTTGGTCTGCTTCATAAAATCGGCGGTGGTTAACGTCTGAAAAGCCATCCGTTACAGTGTACGCCGATCTATTGATTTATGCCAACACATTAACGGTTGTGCTGAATCTGACAGCGCACAACCGAGTGTGTTTTGAAACCCAGTCGAACATACATTGATCTATTTTGGATTTCGGTGAGGCTCTCGCTTTGGCTTGATCATGAGGTTATGCTTGAGTGTCAACACCCATCCTGAAGAAAATCACTTCGATCGACAGTAATCTGGAGATGATCTCAGGTGAAGGAAGATGCTGAATCGTAGATTTTTACCTCTGAGACACAGCTCACATCAAACTGTAGGTTTGAAAAAGTACTCGTCATAACGACTTGCCGATTCGCGCATCATAGTGTCGACGTTAAAAGTGCCGATGTTTTCTAGTCTTGGATTTGGAAACTTGTGTGTCCACGGGAAAGACCGGTACCATGTCTCGCTGTTAAGTGCAAACGACAGATGGATGTCGGTGGAACGCCCGGTTAACGTCGAATAGCGTAAGTGCCGCCCGTACATCAGCTCGTCCAGCTATCAACACTTGGAAACGTCAGTGGAGATAGTAGTTTGATACGGTGCTAGGTCAAAATAATATACTTGTAACAATCCTCACCTGTGATTCTTCGTTAAAACCTCAGCTGTGTTTCAGGTAGATTCGTAGGTCATTTATTGGGTTTATGGTATGCTTCTTTTGTCAAGTAGGACGAGAGATTATGAGCAATCGTCCCAGATGTTCATTATTTCTAGTGGTTTGCCATAGGTGTCCAATTACTTCCTTCCTGTCACATTCTATCATTATCACGTTTAGAAACACGCTTGCTTATTCCAATGAATGGATTTGTTTTTTACCGGACATTAAGTTGACCGACGTAGATTATTCTTAGCTTTTTCGAATGATGCTGAGCCTGTTGAATAACCGGATTTGTCCCTATGGAATGTTCTTCACACCCTCAGGATGCTGTTGCATGGCCAGGACATTCTCGCTCCTGCGTTTTGTCCGCTATAACTGTACATCGTTTCACATCTATGGCGGCATTTTGTCAGTTTGATTGATCATGTGGAGAACGTGGCCGTTCGCCAGCACGTGGCTCGGAACGTTGAGGATACGTGATCAATATTTTCTCTATAGTCTACGATAGTTGAATCGCATACTTCACATGACGGTTGAGAATTTGCCGCATTAAGCCTTATGTCCCTCATTGTTACTCAAACACCATCCGAGGTGGTGACGCTCCTAAGTTTATAGTTTGCTTGCATCCACTTGTATCTTCCGTTTGGCATTTTTTCTGTTTAATTACTTTCTTTAAGGATATTCCACATCACTACCGTGGTGATCAGCGACTTAAGCGATCGGGCTCATAGCCGTTCTAAATGAATAACTGGACTAAAGAATTAAACTGACTTAGGATAACAGTGGCTTTGCAATTCTTTATGCGTTTTTCACTATAGCACTGTGAGCATATATTTTTGAAGAGCAGCTGAATGAGAGTGATTGGTTTAAATCTGTACTCTCCGGTAACTTAAGAACGGAACTGTTTAACTATGATCCGTAACTTGTTGCTTTTTCGTTTCGTTTGGACACCTAGGCAATGGATACCTGTGTCTAATTATTTGATCTCATAAGTTCATCGTCATTTCCCGTTCTTTTTGATATCCACTAGCAATCAAGCCTCAGTGTTAATCACGGGTATGGTTATCTTTCTCACTCGTGCGTTCAGTACCGATTCGCTTTAATGACATCTTCAGATTTAGCCTGTTTTGCATGAATGTTCTCTTCTGCTTGAAATACATCCTGATCTGACCTGTTGGATGGCAAGAGGTGGTTACTGGTTAACGGGTTTGTGCACATGAACTATGGCCTCCCGTTGGTGACTGCCAAGAAGAAGTCGCGTCATGATCTTTGTAAGTTGGCCTAGGACAGAGGCACACTTATATCGATTAGTGAACATCTTTTTTTGCCGGGTAATTACGACTTGACACATCACTCAATGTGTTTCGGGTTACCTTCAGGAAATGGAAAAATACCGCTTTGTCATTGTACCTGCAATTTGCCCACAACCTCTTTCAGCCTTGGTATGTCCCAGCGGATCCCATTGGAGCAATGATATCTGCATCCCTAACTCAACATTGCCTCATCACGCGGACGGATTTAAAGACGCCAGGCACTTTCGGATCTGCACTCATAAATGTAAATGAAGGTTACAGAGATCCCGGGGCCCCTCATCTCTCTCTTGTTTATCCGTCCCCAGCAGTCCGAAATCTTTTGCTAGAAGATGCCGCGTCGCTAATCATACATCATGTTAAACGACAAACAAATACCAGCAAAGAAGATAAACGGACAATGAAATTTCTGGTAGGCTATTTTTGTATCATTGTTGTCTTCCTTTATATGGTTTTTCATAAAATGTTTGCTTCTGACATTGTAAACGCGGGTTTTACATATTGTTGTTCACTAAATTCACGTTCGTTTGAACGCGGCATTTTCCCCAGATATTTACCGTTCACAATTAATTCGTCCGGTCACATTACGCATGTTTTTTAACGGCATTCTACAGCCTAACTCATAAGTCATGAAGTTACGTTGGTCGCTTGTTCGTAGAAGTACTTCCTCCCAAATAAATTCCCTTCTTCGTGAAGTTCCGTTTCCCTAGCCAAGCCATTTCTGTCCAATGTCACGAGGTTTCCGTTGTAATATCTAACCATCGGGAGACCACTGTTCATTTTTGACCGTGGACAACTGTTCCAGCAGTAATTTGATTCGATTGTTCCCTTTCAGAGACCACGGCATTTATTAGCATATTGTCTATTCCTCAATATTTAGAATCCAGTCTACGCGAGGCAACTGACCTATTCATCCTGCATACATCCCAGGTCGTCTCACATCGTTGTTATCACTTTCTCATCGCTTTTATCTGAATAGATGTTAATTCTCCCATTGTTACAGTTCAAACTAGAAATTGGGGGTTGATCGCCAGCGTCCTTTGATCACTGTCCTTTTAACTCACTCATACGCTGGAGGTATGCGGTACTTTATATTTCACTTACCGAATGTGACTCGTATTAACTTGACAAAGCATTACTAGTCTTGACACAGCGATGTTAGGTGAAGTTCGTTTTCCTCAAAGGTGGTTTTTGTTTTTCGAGAGTTATTAGAGCAGTATTTTGTGATTTCAAGTGTTTTCTTCGCGCCATAATGTGCAAAAACCTCATTTTGGCGTACGTCTCCCTTTTTTCTAATTGACCCATTCTACTTTTAATGCATCAACTTAGCTGATATTTTTAAAGGCCAGTCAAGTCTGTAGATGCAGACGCTGGCCTGCTGTGTCACTTGTAGTTTGAGAGTAAATATGTTCTTGGTTGAAGGCCTAGACCTTTGTTCTTCTGAGCCTTTGTATGTCATTACGTTCCGTACTGCGTGTTTGCGATTCTTATGTCGTAGGTTCTTGCGCTAGCCATTTTTAGTTTACTTTCACTGTGCAGATCGTAACAACTGGTCATAAGTAGCCACTTCATTTAGATCACGCCCACCCTATGCTTAGTGACGCGTTATTGTGACCTTGGGACTGAAACACCACATACTCCATAAACTGTTGCAAACGTTAAGATTTATTGCATTTGACACACGAAACTGAGTTGACGCGGAGAAAAATTGATGAAGACTCACCAATCTTGCATGAACACATTTAACGACACCTCACCACTTTACTAGGCTGTTTGGTGTAGCTTTTGTCGTGTTGCGTTTATTTAGCAAAATTAGTTTTTAAGGTTCTGAAACTTTCGTTCAATTCTACGTAGTTTGCTCAGCTGCTTTGAAACACATCTTGCGTCTGTGGTTCTGACTGATGGGATCGTTTCCACAAACCAGCTTTCGCTTCTGTTACGACAGTTTAGTACGCGAAGGAATTGCATTGATCTGTCATCAGCAACAGTATACATTTTTTTTTATGTAGAAGAACTGTAATGCTGCAATACTAACTCCATTTCTTTCAAGAAGAAATTTACATTGTGCAAACGTTCGTATCCGATTTTTGTTCTCTACACCATCATTGAATGGATTAGGTTGACCATCCGAGAAAGACCACTCTCCGGGAAACTGCCACTTAGTCAGTCCCTTCGAAATTTTCGAAAGAGGGGCATTTTACAACCCGACTGTTACCAATTCTTCTAAATATATCGTTTTAATAGCATAGTTATACTTGTTTTTCAACTATAATTTGACGATCCTCACTACGTTGGGTATTTTTCCGCTCGTATTTCGGACATTCTTCTGTGCTCTATCTTACTTAGATACGGACCGTCGTCCAAGACTTTTTTATGGCTGAAAGATTCCCCATGTCGGATGATGAAGAAGAAGACGATGAAGATTTCGATCATAAAGAGGAAAGATGTGAAGTGTCCGACGAATTGATCAATGGCGAGGAAGGTGGACGAACCAGAGCTAGCCGATTATCTCGTATGAGACGTTTCAAGGAGATAAGGAAAATGGACAGCACCGAATTATTGAATCCCCGTACCATTTCAAATGATGTGCCCATCGGAGACAAACCTCATGATTCATGCGTTTTCGGAAGTGATTCACGAAAGATCCCTGCTCAGTTGAATTGCGAGTTCGAATGTCTCGGTGTCGCAGCTGGTTCAGAAAGAACTAACTGTAGTGAGTATACCAGGACCTCTGGAACGGATGATGGTCATTCTCCAACACATGGTCCACGGCAGGTGGATGTGCCTCATTCCACTACATTCCCCAGAGAGGAGCACTACACCCTACTGTATGGCAATAATCACTGGTAAGTGTCGTCAGTATTTCTGCTATGTTTTTTGTCAAGTCTAGAGGTCGATTGGTATTTTTCGCCATTGCAATACCAGCTTCTGATCAATATTACCTCGGCACATTATGGCTGCGTACACGTATTTTGGACGTCAATCGTTTCTCGGAGGTTATTGTCGACGGTACACGAAATGGTAGACTAATAAATAAACAAAAACAAAGTGTAATTGACAATTTTACGGAAACGGACATGCCATTAACTACAATACAAGACTGCCGAAAAGCGATGTTGATAACAGCGACAACCGGTATCCCTCAGTTCCTTTTAGCGGAGTGATCACCGTTGTAGTAATCCGTGCTCATGTGATCGCTTAGTCTCTTCGCGATATCTCTAACCGTTATAAACCGCACTGAGTAATGTGCAGTGCGACCCACGCTTCATTGACACACAAAACGTAATCCGGCAGTTTCTGATTACAGATTCAATTCCTTAATAATCGGTCGCGATCTTGAAGATTCCTCAATTTTGTGCCTGCGAACTGGCGTTGCTCACGCTATCAGTCCACTGGTTACGGGCTAGTCGGCAGAAGCGACGGTGGCTAAATACAGAGCTTACGTGCATGTTCTGCGCAAATGGATCTGATGTTCAATTTGCAGAGTGAGACCGAATGTACTTTGTGTAGACCCTCTGATCGATGATCGAACATATTTGTCACATAAATGGTGATTCCAGAACGTTCCAAATGCGTTCATCTTTTTTTTACCTTCTTCATATTTCATGACCACATTAATACTTGACCACCACGCTGTTTTTTTCTAACTGTTTCTGGTCTCAGTATATAATCCTTGGTACGGTAAGCGATCAGTTGGCATCGGAGGCTGTACAGTGTGAGTGGTTGAACAATTGATCGCGCATCCCGAACATTTCGGAATACGCGCCGGCGAACGGCCGTGTTACTCACGCAACCAGTCTACTTATTGTGGGTTAATTGGTGAAGGCAACGATGGTCAAACACAGCAAGTCTGTTGGCGTCTTCGCTGCGAATGGGTCACCTGTTCGAGCCGTAGACCAAAACAGAACGTACACAAGCATTGTATATCCTTAACTTATGGGACAATCGGACGTCTTTTCGACGCCACAGATGACGCAGGTTGGCAACAGCAACTCAGCGAGCTCATTGAATTCCCTTGACCCAGAATCAGTGACTGAAGACCCTAGATGTGATTGCATCTAATCGGGCTCATTTGCCTGGATTTTGTCGGAGTTTGCCCGAGTTATCTTTGAAGTTGGTGCACTTAATGTCGTGGGGAGTGGAAGCCGTGAAGAAGCTGTCTTGCTGATAACGCCTTACTTTTTAATTTGCGGTTCAGTTGTTTGAGTTAAGGTAATTTTTCAAATGTTTAGGCTCTCTCCCTTCTTTATTTCATTGGGGGTCCACTGTTTTCTTCTGGGTTGTTTGACAGCTAAATGGTGGCACGAACCGTTGACGTTTTGCTGTCTGATGATGACGTTTAGTAATCTAGTTACCTTCACTGACACGCTTACTTAATTGATCAGTGTGTATTCACTGCGGAATAATTTTACAGATACGTTAAATCTCAGTCTTTCTTATGAATTTTCAACTCATCGGGTTTCGGTTTCCGTTGCAGGTATGCCTTCCTCCGGTTACATCATTTATTACTTTGTCGACTTCATCTGTTTCGTTCGCGGAGTACGGAACTCTCCATACAAGCTACAATTGAAAAAAATTCCACCCCGATACAGGCTGCTGAAGTTTTACGTTTGAAGCGCCATGGTTTGTTAACTCTTATTTCAGTTTTACTTCAACGTTATTTTTGAAATCGACAAGTGAAACCTAAAATCAGCATTTTAAGATTGTGTTTATATTATGTGAGATTTATACGTGAATTCGGACCAGTTCATAGTGTAGGGTATCTGCTGAGGTAATTTCGATAATATTCGAGTTAGTATTTGCTTGTAAGTTGGTGACTCATGATTTAAAATTCATTTCGTTCTGTTGCAGAGTTTTATCTTTTTTATTTCAGGCGAGATGGATCCTTCTGATTACTATGGAAGTGCACTTAACTTGGTGAAAGATCTGCTTGATGGCGGGGAAGATGTGAACAGATACGAAGATCGACTGCGAAATATGTTCGGTATTTATGCTTATCCGTGGTTCACTTTGGACAGATTGGTGATAAATATTGTACGCCAGTTGCATGCCTTAACCAGTGGTGATGAACTAAGTAGCCGACTCACTGCACTACATCGCACTTGGACGTATGGGTCCAATTTGGAGACATCTTGTAACAGTCCGTTGGTATATCGACACAACCATCCTTCGTTGCAAGGTTCGGTTACATCGCAGTTCAAGTAGGTGTTATTTTCTCCTTTTGGTCGATAAATTACAGCTAACGGAACTAATTCTGCAAATGACATTTGTGCACCAGTTTATGCGAGTGATGTACGCGATATGTTGCTGTATTTTGTGTTGCCCGTGTGGATGCAGGGCTTTCTTGTGTGTCTTGTTCGTGTGACCAAATATGTGTGACGTACACACTCGAAGTTTTTCCTACCAAATTCTTTTGCATTGTCTGGATGCAATGTTGTTCTTTTCGAGGTGCTTATTGCCAGGTCTGGAAGAGGCTTGGGGTGCATTCAATCTATGTTGGAAGGCCTGAAGGAAGGCACTCGGTAGATGCTTCAGTTCAAGAAGTTCATTAACATAAGGATTATGGATTGTAGAGTTAGAAGAAAATAAACCCTGTCGCAGCTTTTTTGCGCATATCACAAGCGTATTTCAACTTACTGACAGCAGACTAATGACAAGTGAAGAGTCAAGCGTACCTTCGCTCGATTACAATCATTTTAGCGACCAAGGTACTAAAAAACCTGACTATGTGCGTCATTTTTGCACATGAATTTCTCTACTGATGCCATTATGATGGATTGCAGCAGGTCGCTCTTGTTGAGACGCAGCCCCAGGCCAAAAGATTGTTCTTTCGAAGTCAAACCGTTCACTTTGTGTTACAGCTTTAACGAGTTTCCCCTGAAGCCTAGATGAGGGCATAGCTTAATAGGTGATGAAGTTGAGGTCCGTTGTGCCAAGGTTAAATCTTCTAGCATGCCAATGATGTATTAAAAGCTATTTCGGCTTGCACAGGTTCGTGGACCAAGTGTTGTAGCCCACTCTGTGACATTTAATTTTTATGCATGAGCTATTGCGATGTCTTTCACGAGCTATGGACGGTTTGCTTTGATACTTAGCACAATCTGAAGGCCACTGGTGAGCAGTTACGATACCGGTTAACTTACAGCTTTCGCATCAACTCTCTAATTCAATGTTTGAAGTCCGAGCGTCAGCAATGTATAGTTAAAGGCTGGGTTCTAGACGAATCTTTTACAGCACGTATCCCGAGTGAGCGAGAGGTTCAACGTGAATGAGCTACATTCGTTGGCTGGGATTTCCTCAGATCAATATAGAAGCGGTAGTACACTGAAAGCAATTATGTGTAAAACAAATTTCATTGTAAATAAAGTCAGGGTCATCTACCTAATGATACCGCCCAATTACACTCTTAGACACTTCATTTCCTCCGCTGCTTAGCACCCCGTTGTTAGTATCATTGTGTAAATGGAATCTCAATAGTCGTCCGGTTACTTTCCCTATTTCATCTCTCTGATGCTTGATCTATGTCAACGGGTTTTATCTTATTCGCAATTTCTTCTCAACCATTTGTCCGCCTGACAATTGTTATATAATCTTTGTTTTAATCAATGGCATCACTCAATTGTGCTACCTAGACGATCGGATACTAACTATAGTCCTTCAGCACATCATCATCATCATTAATAGCCATGAGCCTGACCAAAAGGTTCTGTGACTTGGGTCGACGCCCATCTCAACAATGACGTGGAATATCCTAGAAGAAAACGCTACTAAGAAATTTGAAAATTAATAACAGACTAAACGGAAGAACTAGAAACGTTATGGATACAGGTACGCCGTTGACTGCGACACACCGTCATCCCGGATAGCGTCTCTTACCAGCGGTTTGAGTGATCACGAGGACCCCATCCAGGCAGGCGACACCTACCCACTTTGCTCAATGCAGCAGTCAAGGTCTTCATATTTCGTGACCACGTTGTTGCTTGACCCAACTGCTGATGGTCTCAACACAAAATGCTCGGTACTTTGAACGATCAGATGACATACGGTGTACGTAACCCAGCCATTACCAGCTGTGCAACGCAATTAGTTGACCAGTTCATGCATCCCGAGCATTC
>LUCH01005038.1:41145-52137 GCA_013368495.1 Paragonimus heterotremus
AACTAAAGTCTTTGGCTCAAAAGCCTATACCGCAAGGCAGCGGGTGGGTGGTAGTGCACCACAACTGGAACGTTTTCCGGAAGAAGATGCCAATCTTCTTCCAACCTCCAACCTGGAGGGCCAGAAGGCTGTTTGTCAGACCTCTACCTATTGGCCTCTCTGATACCCAAAGAGGCTAAAAGAACAAGACGAACAACCCTCATTTACTGATAATCGTATGATGCGGTACACGATCCACATTTGAGTTCTTGTCGCCGTTTTGGTATTTCGTCTGTATTTTCAAAGAGGAGTTTTTCCTATATATATATATATATATATATATATATATATATATATATATATATATACCTTTTTCTTGTTCTACGCATCCATGTTTTTTAATCACTCTTATTTTGTGGCTCATTGTCATGACCAACGACAGCCCGAATCGTAGTTCCCACAATGTGGGTCCAAAGCTGAAAGTGATGTTGATGATGAATACTAGAGTACTTCATTGCTGTTGAAACCATTTCACCACACCACCAGTTCCGTTTGCCTATTCAAAAGTTGGACCTTTCGTCAGAGTTTTTCAGGTGACATCTGAGATCCCTTTGACTCAAATGTTTGTTTATCTGTGGTTTGATGGTGATAGTAAAGGGGTATTATATTTCCCGGAAGGTTTTAGAATTAGTAGTACACTATCCTCTGCTGGAGCCTCCTTCGACTTTATTGTCGTTGGTGATGTCGTCACAGTGCTTTAGGGGTATTTTTGAAACTTTTCCTACGCAGTAATAGGACCAGGTAATGAGCGTTTAGCTGAGGCTATAGTCAATGGTTGGTTATTTAGTGGGGCAGTTGTCCGTCCGCGTTTGTTTTGCCTGCGCCTATCAAAACTGTGATTCCTAGACGGTCATCTCAGTGACCGTTGTTTGGTGTGCTAGTTGCTCTTTAGTTTACAGTGTGTTCTTATGCTTACCTTTTTATGATTCCCCGTTATTTTTGTTTTCAGCTTCTTCTTAAGTCAATAAATCCTTGTGATCGATTGGATGGAAATTCTCAAGTCCAAATGTTGGAAGAAATCAGTGACTCAGAATCTGTATGCTTGTCGAAAAATTCAGATAACATCGCCTCCACTGTCAACTTCGAGCATGACGTGTGGGAGTTCATGTGGCATGTTTTCAAAAGTGACCTTACACGTAAAGAAGTAAGTAAATCACCCTGCACATTCTTTGTTCACAGACTGCAGTCGTATTACATGCGCAACAACTCTGCTCTGTTGAGCTACATTCGTGATACACACGTTTGTTCGTTTTTATCCATCCATAAGCGTGAGAAAATATTGGTTTCTGGGAATTCCTTCGCTAATTAGTGCTCATTGTGCCGCCCTCGTTTACAAAATGTGACGTAATCATCCTCAGCTAACATCATTGTTCAAGTTTTGGATCTTTCCGACCACTTCTGTTTCAACCGATAATGTTTTCAATCGACCTTATCTGTCTTTTGTCGTATACAATAGCTCTTTCGAGATACGTTTTCAAGCGACCGCATGGAATTCACAGACCGTCTGACCGCCAAAGCCAATCCCCGGAATCATAAAATTAACTGGTGTGTCGGTTCCTATGGCATTTTTATTCGTCTGAAACAACGAGTGAGTTTTGAATAATCATCTAAAAATCCCCGTATTCGTGCTGACAAATTACTACTAACTTCATGTTAATTTTTTTTTGTGGTATCAGCGTGTGCTATATTTTGTGTAAGTAAATGTACAGTGCTCTCCCACACATCGACCACCCTTGCAGAAAATATTCTAATTGTATAGAGAACGGATGATGCGGAAAAATTAATCCGACGACTTTTACGACAGCCACTCGTAGACATATGTTCGTTGTGGTCACCACAACGCCTTTTTCTCTCAGGTTTTCTGTTATGTCGCCACTTCCTAAGACCTGAATGCTACAGTCCCAATCTCGACGCACTTTAGCGAGTCCATTTTCAAGGTGCATTAATACGAGACTCAATCTTAACCACACCCAATATTGTCAGGTTTTGCCCAGTCTTTTTGGTGCGGCCTAGGATGGTCGACGAGCTCTCTTTAACCTGTTTCGTTTAACACGGAAAAATGGGCGAACAAACATGACTTTCTGGTTATCCACCGTTCACTCGAGATCGTCGCTGTACAAATGCGACATCGGTGCACAAAAGTGTCTTAAGGGAAAAATGAATTAGACAAAAGGTTATTCTGTTTGAGGATCTGACAGTGATGCACTCTTTTTGCTACCCCCAACTTGCACATCTTTTCAACAAACTGCTGTTGGTGTAGTTGATACCACTGTCGTTCGCTGCTCACCAGTGGCATCGTTTTCACCGAAGAGTTCGATGTAGACCAAGGATATCATACCGACACGAATAAGGGCGCTTCTGCAGATATAGACTCATCACTTGTATATGCACCTCAAATAACTAGCTGAGGTTGATTACATTATTACAAAATATCAACTTGTTACCGAGGTTACAACTCCCGGTATTGTTTGATCCATACCATTCCAAAGCAGTGTTCCTAACGACTGATAAAAACAAGCTGTTTTGTTTGTGATATGCAACATTGGAACTGATCACGCGAAGTCGTCCTCTATATTATACGCGTCTTCCTAGAGTGGTCGATTTTTGTTCTCCTTGGAGAGAGGGCATATCGTACGTATTCTAGTTCATTCTCTCGAGCCATTTCTATATTGTGCTTATTATATCGGATGAAATTTTCTCGTATTCGAGATTTGGACTTGGTAACGCGTAGATTTTTCATTAGCTTCAGCGTACCTAGGCCCAAGCAAGTATTTCTTGGTCCGAAAGTTTATCGGTGAACTTGTTCTCATCGACTCCTTGGTTTTTATACCAGAAAGCACATAATATTTCATCTACAACGTTAACGATCTTATATCTACAAGAAGTAGAAGAACCTTTTTTGCTTCTGTTTCTGATTGATCATTCTTCAACGCGGATTAGTTGAGATGACTTGCTGGCGATTGTTAGCTAAAACAGTTGAGGTTCTGAATTTCCTGCATCTGCATGAGTTTACCTAAGTGTAACTTCATATTTTCATTTACTGGTCAGTTATCTTCACATTCTGATCCTCTGTGCTTTGGCGATAGGAATCACGGCTTTGTTGCATTTTCCTTCATATTCACAGAAAGTTACTACTGCCCCATCCGCACAAAAGTGGCACGAATTTCACGCTCGCTGGTTTAGTAAGCATGCTGAGGCTTCATGTTCCGATGGAGTCGTATCTCATTTGTACACAGATAAAGATCACCTGGACCAATCACATGCAATCGAGCAGATTTCTGTCCCAACCATGATGGCGACTGAGGGTGATGTCGGAGTGACCGTGTCTACCTCTCTGTCGGAACCTGATAAGAATATCGTCGATGGGACCTGTGAAATGATGGATGTTGACGCTAAGATAGACGCCATTCCATCGGATAATACCCCGTCATCCGCGCCCAAATCCACCGCTATTTCAGACCTCAGACCAGTAACTTGTTAACTTAAACCGCCTGTTTGTACAGATCCCAACCATGAGCTTATTTCCACATGTTATTACTGACCCGTGTACATTCGTTCCGCCCTAACTATCACTTTCCATCAATGTATATTGCCTTCTTTTCTTCGTCTCGTGTGTTCAAATTACTTAGTTTTATTCCGAAGTGTATACTTTAATTTTGTACACAAACTTGGTTGTTTTTGTGAGATTGCTCACTCGTTCTCTGCGTCTCATCCCGATGTCTGACCATCCGTTTCCCCCACACTATCCACTTTTCTATTACATCAATGACCTATCGTTCCGATTCAGAGCCAAACATTTCCTACCATCGTTTTTTCTCAAAGTTCGGCGTACGTTGAACACTGCGATTGTTATTTTCTTTCGGAAACAGGGCCGGTGTGTGTATGTGCATGTATTATTGTTCATCACCTGTCGGTTTCATAAAATGCATTTCATCATTGATCGGCTATTCTGCTGTACATTTAGATGTTCGTAATTTCATCATGATCTCCGTCTAGGTTTATCAGTTCAAGTCTCCCAACGTAATGAAACAGTCCGTTGTTCGTGCATTGTGTATGTATAGAGGTGATGCGCTTGAGATTCGGCATCAAACCTTTTTGGAGTTACCTGTACTCTTGTTTGGGTAACTTTTACAATTGATCTGGATTTCCATTGATAGATACAGCTGATGAGTGTTTAGCAAACATTGACATCACTAACTGGAATAATCACATTCCTCTGGCTTGTCTGTTGATCGAAACAACTAATGGGCCCTTCTAACACACTTGCTATAATACTGGGGGGAAAACGTAGGCAGTTGTTGAATTTCACGTCACGAGGACATTTAATGAGGATGTTGAGATTGGGCTTCTACCTCGCTTTTAGCTGACATGATAAGAAGAGGAGTGACTCCACTTAGCGTGTTATTTTTGCAGTCCGTACGTAACATCTTGCCAATGTTCCCATCGTTGTCACTGTTAGGCGCGTATCTTCAAGAGCGTGCACGATAGTTCCTGTTGTATCATTTACTGGCCTCATGGCAACGGTTTAGAATTGTGTTCAGCTTGTTTATCTGCAAGGCCGGATTTAGTTTCTTCTTGCTGCTTTCACAGTCCGTGGGATGTTTCCTCGTTAGTCATCGTACGACTTAGGCATTTTTTTGAAGAATAGCCCGTGATATTTTGCCTGGTATGGTATTGCTTACTCTGTTTGTCAGCCGATGAACCAACCTGCGTTAGTTTTGAGGTGTGTTCTGAACCCTCTTCCAGATTTATTAGTCGATTTTTATTTACTCTATCAATCCGCTTACTGGAACACGTTTTTTGACAGCCAAACATTCGTTTTACTAATGAGTAGTTTGGTATTCGTTTGATGCGCATAGGGTTTTGTAAACAATGTTGCAGGCTGGTTGAGAATCGGGGTCTTAGCATTCTGGTCAGGCATACTGCGTTTGTCGAATGTATTTTACTAGGAAATCCGTTGTCGTTGACTGATCAATTAAGCCGATCCTGGATAAGCTTGCTGAGTAGTCAGTTATACGATTTCGCGTGTTTATACAGATTACTCAATTTGCACATTCCTATTTGAACTGCAAAAAAATTGTAATAAGTTGCTGTTTGTCGATGCTAGGCTGCTGTGAGGACGGTAGAGTATTTTATTTTGAATGCTGGAGATGTAGTTGTTTTCTGGTGACTGAGGTTTATTGGCCGCTCGGAATTGGCAGCATGTCGGCAAGAACGGAGAGGTCAGAGAAATCTCCCACAATGTCTATCTCGGGCACAGTTGGCTGCATCTCATCAGGTACACATTGCAGTTTGTGGGTTTATACAGCACAGTTCAATGGACATTGTGAAGCCACGCAACAAAATCAGCAATAATATACAAATCGATGTACACTAGTTCCCGGGACAATCTGTGATTGACGAACAACTCATTCTGTATGCAGAGGGGTGGCGTCCCTCTGTTAATTGCTACTGACTTCGCCAACCAGAAGAACCTTCATTTTTTGTTGCGTAGCGTATCCTAAATCCCTCCAGGTTCATTTGGAAGCTGGCATGTCAACAAGTATCCTGTGATTGATGACACCGGGTCTTCGTGATTCGTCACATTCTGATATGTTTGATACATTGTGGCATCCACGACCGTTTTGCGGACCCGAATTGGGATTTGTTCATTGGTAGAATTACATAATTACCGCTCCGTTCTGCCTATATAGTTGGCTTGGTACTGACGATAATTCATAAATGGCGTAAGATTTGACATTGAATGGTGGCGGTGTTTTTGACGATGGAGTTGGATTTTGGGTGTTGGTGAACAGCATGATATGTTGAACTGCGTAGAGTGTGCCTCCCAAGGCCGCAGTGAGATGGGTTTTCAACAGACTAGTAATATCCTCGTTTCTGTAAAGCAGACAGAAGCAGTGTTCTGTTTGAGAGCTGCCGAAGCCATCGCGGCAGCCGGCTTTTGCTGAATTTTTCCTCAAATGTTGATGGATAGCCATTTTGAGCGTAGTTCTCAACAATATCTCTGGTCGGTGTTTATCCTGAACAGACTTGGCTTACACGATAAAACAAAGTTCCCGATAAACCACGCTTGTAATGGTTCGGCACAAAACTGGAAGTTCAGGTACTGTCCAGTCCAAGTGTGCTTCCGGTTGACCGACCACAATGAGCAGCCGTTGTTCTGGCGCTTCATGAGAATATCTGGAAACGACAGTTTCATGCTCGTGCTCAATGGTAAAGCTAATCTTGGAATTCAGCTTGTTCACTGAGTCGAGTGTGCTTGTCATCTTGGTGTCAGTAGGTATCAGGATGTCGTCTACATGATGCCGGTAGAAATGGGGTTGACTGATAACTGCATCTGCGTTCTGTTCCAGTTGGTCGACAAAAATATTGGTTAATAACGAACCGAGTGAGGTGTTTTATAAACCCACAGACTGCAGTATATACTTGATGAGATACGTCGAAATTTACTCGAGAGATACGTTGTGTCAGAAACCGTTTCTGACCTCTGTCCAAATTTTTTGCTGGAAAACGTTTTGCTTTAGCACGTCAGTTGTAATTTGCATGCGGTTCCCGGCGTAGGTTGCTTTTAAACTCTAGTGACTGAGGCCACTGGTTGTCTAACCTGACGCATGACTCATTTTTGGGTGTACATGCTAAGTTGTCCATAGTTGATCCGTTCTGTCGTCTTGGGTTACACCACATCTGTCTTGATATCGAGGAGCTTGTAGTTTAACGGCTGTCCTGGTTGTTTTATGGGGATGTGAACAGCTGCGTGAGAACACGCAGTTGAACGGTATCAAAGATCTCACTACTGTTAAGAAACTAAGACTCGTCCCTATGAAAAACTCGAGAAGAGCTAATGTCCGGTGTTTCTAAGTTGTCTGAACCATTACGCACGCCTGAAGAGTGCATTTTCATTTTCTTATTCTCAAACTGACAAGCTAATGGTAGTTTTTGGTGTGAACTCGTTAATTGAAGTGAGCACCTATTGGTGACTTCAGCCGACTCTCTTCTCCACATTACCCTTGTTTGAAATCTGCAGGCTCTTTTGTCCATGTGCTGTAAATACTCAGATTCAACGGCAATGGGAGACACTGTAGCCCATACTCGCGTGTATTTCCACAGCGTGCTCAGAGTGACAAGCTGTTCACTCTACAGCGCTTCACAAACAGTATGCCGAAATGTCCTGTGCGTGTGACTCTCCAGAGTCCTGGCTAACTCGCCTCTCATTTGGAAACTTCATTCACTACAATGGTCGAATGGTAACAAGCTTTCCTTCTTTACCATGAGAGTGCTTTCCAATGGTTATGAGGCTCTTGCAATCTGAATGCACACGAGGCCCACTCAAACGAGATAGCATGTTCAGATTAAAAGTTTCGCTTCATTGTCGTTCAAGCGGAGTCCAATTCGAACCTCATTCGGCCGGCTTCCTAGAATCTGTTGACCTGAGACAGTTAGCTTTCATCGTCGGACATAAGAGAGGGGTGGGAAAGATCAATATCAAAATCGGTTACCCGAAAACCTGTATGTTGTCATAAGAAGATGACTTCAATCTCCAGCCCTGGTAGAGAGGTACAGTCAGAATTTCACTGGACATGGATGTCTGGAGCCTCGACAACCGAATGACTACTGCCCTGCCCATCACGAAGAGACCTAAGTCATTCACTTGCCAGCCCTGACATCGCTTGTTAACTTATCTGCATCTGTGCGGTTAGGTGCTGAAGCTGAACGATGAGAATGCTAAGGTGTTACTCAACACGCTTATGTCGCGCGGCATCTAGAAGAAGCACGGAGGTGTTATCCGCCTGTTGAATGCTTTTCATGTATTGTTTTTCTCCAGATCACTTTCAGTCTGTTATTGGTATCCGGGCTGGTGTTGGCTGCTGTGAGCCGTCTAACGGAGCTTGCCGTATCCTACTGCCTTGCGTTGATTCAGTAGTGTGCAAGCGGAAAAGGCATGCAAAACTGAGATATCGTCTACGATTGCATACACCTGTTCGGCCTGAAGCGCTGTGACATTTAGTAGAGTAATCAGAAGGTGGATTGCGTTGCGTATTCATTTTGTATTCCCATCGGTTGTGATTGTGTGACCAGAATGAAAATATTAGCAAGGGTTTTTGAATGAAACGAATGGATATGTGATGGGTCCCCGTAGTACATCGAATGTTCCGCACAACGCGTATGGAACAGTCTCCAAAGATGAATTAACAAAGACCGCTTCGATACGCATACTGAAAATAGACGTATATTTGATTCTGATCACGTCTTTGTGCTTCTACTCACTGAAAACACATGGCAACCAGCTATCGTCACAAGTGTTAACGAACGAATTATACAGGCTCAAATGGAAGACGACCGATTGGCACGACGCCATCTAGATCATATACGCTTGCGGGTATCCAGTCTAGAAAACGCCGAGTCCCCAGTAGCCCCACTCCCTGAAGCACATGACGCATCCATGACTGAGCTAACGCCCCGTCAGCTTACTCTTGCGCCAATCCCAGCGTCCGCGTCAAACGGCAGACAGTTTTTAGGTCGATTAGCCTCAACTAATGGAGGGAGAGATTATACCTCCACGTGACAGATCATTGACTGTTCTACACGCGTCGTGTGCGTGTTTATCAATCAACCAAGGAATTGGTCATGTTGTCGTTTGTGAGGGCTAATTGTGCACACGTCTATTGCTCACACAGTGCGTACTGCCTTACGTTGAATTGACTGCTCTGTAGCTGTTCATATTGGCGTTGTTCATATTGTCTATTGGTTGATAAACACAATTGGATTGTTGCAAATTTTCTCAGCGCACTTTTCACATTTTGGAACTGACCTAAAGAAAAACCTAGTGTCGAGCAATGGTTGCAGTAAGATACAACTTTTGTCAGTTGTGTTCACCGGCTTACTGTGCTTGGTAGCAATCAGAATGTTGATGACATTTTGAAAATTATCTCGGCTAGGAAGGACGACGGCACTTTGACAACTTACGATTACACGTCAAACAAGATTTGTAATCCGTACTAAAATCACTAGACAATATATGGGGTGCCCGACGACATGGTTTAACAGCAAAAATACCATACAGTACGTCAAAGCGCTGATAAATCTGTCAGCAGCTTTATCTCAAAACTTCTGTCAGCTCTTGTAGGTTGTGCCCTGTTGTAAACCCTTCTAATCCGTACGCTGGTTCGTCCTAGCTATTGTAATTCGTTTGGCCAAATTCGGATTCTTATCCCCGTAATATTAGCGCCAAAAATCTCGGTCCCGAACCGTATCGCGATTGTCCCGTATTCGCTCCCAAGACAAGCCAAAAAGACACGTTCAAAATATAGAGCTTTGTTCCGCCCCCAAAACGCGTGCAACCAAGGCGGCAAGTACAAGGTATTTATAAGGCACGTAATGTTCACACATTCCCAAGACATCAAAGAGAACAGTTACCGAAAAAGTGTTAGAACCGCGCATGTATATAGCGGTATAAAAAGTCTCAATCGTTTTGACACAGTTCCGCTAGTTAGAACTGAGTCGAGTGGTTTTCTCTTCGTTCTCACGACGGCGGTGCCCTGGGACGGTCACAGGGTGGGCGCCCTAGCATGCCCGCGGACAAAACTGACAGCATCATATTGAACAGTGTCGACCTAGAGACTGCCAACGTTTATGAGGAAAAACGCGTGAGCGAATACTATCCAAAATGATCTCAGCTCTTGACGCAGGAGAAAGCTTATATTTTTCGCCACCGTGTTAGTTTGATCAAAGAACTTGTAGAATTTTCCTCTATGGCACCTACAATACACCGTGGTGTTAATCGGTTGGCACACGCCAAACATCATAATGAGTAGTGTTGCCATCGTTGTGATGAATATCACTCAAAACCGATTAAGTGTCTACGTTTGAATTGGGTTCGTCTATTCTGTCAGAAGAAAGGTTGTATTTCCAAACGTAATACTTGCCAGTTGTCTACTTCCATGTCAACCTAGTGTCAATTTAGTGGATTAACAATACAACGATCAATCGAAGCTTTAGAACAACGTCAGACACACCGTCCGATGTCTGCCTAGATGTGAATGGGCAACAAGTTGCATTTGAGCTCGATACGGAATCAGCTGTTATACTGCTACTCTAGAATGCCTTGTCACATCTTTCAGAGATGGACACACCTGAAATTCACTTGCGATCTTATACTGGCCAAACGGTGTGTTGTCCATACCTCCCTTACTCGTGTGTTCTGTGACAATTACTTATTCATGTTGTAGCGAAAAGTCGTCGAATAAAGCACAATATTTATCGTCCAACTCGCTAGTTACCATGCCACACGTGCTCTTGCGATTTTGAATCACAATTCCAGTCCACAGCGCTCCCCGGTTTCCGCTCCCACGTCGTGTTCACTTCTACCTGGTTTAGGTGTGTGATTTACGCCTTCTATCCGGGGGTTTTCAGCCTGCTATTCCTCGTCCGTTGATTCGATTTCGTTGAACGATGGCTTGTCCGGTCGCTCGTGTTGTCCTCCGTCTACCCACTGTGGGCTTTAACCGTACTTCACAGCCATATCGAGATATTCCAGCGAGTGTTGGAATAATCACGCCTTCAATTTGATCATCTATCCTATTTTGGCTGCCACGTCTCGCCCGTTGGTCCGATCAGGTCGAGCGACGACTCATCCGGTCGCCCACACCGTCCTCTATCCGCTCGCTGTGGGTTTTTTAACGCACCTCCCCTGTGTTGAGGTATTCCACCGAGAGTTGGAATGCTGGCACTTCCTGCCTGGCTGTCCACCACAGGATTGGAGATGTCCCTGTCTTCTAGAAGCACCTTACACTTTGATGGTGTGAAACTCATGCCATACAAATCAGCTCGGTTGTTCAGCGTGGTCGGAGGGGGGAGGGGGCTAAGCAAAACGATGTCCTCCGCACGATCCACGTCGATCAACCTAACGCCGGAAAGGAACTCAACATCGAACTCGCTGGATTCCTTAAGCGCACT
>LUCH01005039.1:0-35732 GCA_013368495.1 Paragonimus heterotremus
AACTTTACCATATTTACGGTAAACACGAAACTATCCGACAACTTGTTAGCCCATATTCGTTGGCGGACGACTTGTTTGGTCTCAGTTGATGACGCATCTTTTGTTTTGTCAGCAGTGATAATGTTTGTCCCAATAAGACCACACGATTTCCGGATCGGTTTATTCCTGCTCTTCGGTTGTACATCCTTTTAGATCGCCCCAACAGATGCGTGCCACCAGGTGATCACCGTATCGCATGATGTTTGGCGAGTGATTGCCTCCTATCCGAGTGGGGGTAATCAGCTTTAGCTAATATTATCATTTGGTCTCGTAATAATGATACGAAGGTCCACTCTAATCAGTACGTCACTGGCAAACCAAATGTAAAATATTGTACATCTAATATTTTAAGCCTAACTAGTCGGCGATCGTGAATTTCTTTTGGGTCGGTACGTATAGTGGCCAGTACACACAGATAACTTGGATATAGACGTCCAACTCTCAGCTCGGTTCTTCCTCTCCTTTACACCTGTCATCTTCGTTCTGGAGTCTCTACTAGCGGCTGAAACTTCATCGTTAATACTAGATTATACTGACAATATTTATGGAATTTCGGAGGAGGAACATTATACAATAATGCATGAGTTCACTAACACGTTTTGAATGCCATTTGCAAAAGCTGTTCAACTTTACTAGGTTTCAAACGAGGGGCAGAAGTCTCGTAAGGATTGTTGTGAAATCAATCTAACATAACGTGCTATTTACCGTTTATGCTCTTGAAAAGTTTCCAAGTTATTTTTCACAATACTGGCGCCTTACGCGGACTTGCGGAAAGTACTCAGTTGAATCTCGATATAATTGAGGATTCATCGCCCCTCTCTCAAATGAATCATTTTCCGCACTTATGAGAATTATGGTTTTCTTTCAGACGTCTTAGCTGTATACAACAATTTCAAATATTTAGTAAACCGAAATTATGTTAACAGAAAGTTCCTCAGTAACTTGAGAAAACTGCACAGAGGATTAAAGCGGTAGTTTTGAATTGACGGTAGGCTTCACAAAGTCATAATTGCATCCAAATTTGCATTAAAATTGTCACCATGGCTGTTAAACATGTTTCCAACTTTGTGTTTTGCGCAACCTCCTGACCTTCAAGAATGTGTGAGCGCTTTTCATGAGACAAATCAAAAGTATCAATGAATAGAATGGAAACTTTGAGTAAATTTGGAGAAAATGTCGTCTATGTGTACCGTAACTGTGAGAGAGATGAAAATAGTCACATGTATCATTCTATCCTGTCGGTATACGTGACAGTCGGCCGAAAATTAGTCTCATAAAAGCGGAAAAATGTAGGAACAAACTGCGAGGAAGTAAATTTAATATTTTTCCACTTTGGTGAAAGGCATATCCAAATTCATTAGTTTGCTACTGAGAGGGAAGACGGAATTGATTCCCGTGAACACTATGAACTTAGATGATTGCGGATTTGAAGTAAGACGGTAATCACGTAGACACTAGTATAACAGTAAGCCATAATGGATTTGTAAAAACCATACAATGATATAGTGGTTGATGAAAACTGCCGCTTTCCTTAAAAAGCGGACTTCTTTTGACTAATGAAACGAGCTAAGCGGATGGAAGGGAGCAACCAAAACTTGCAAAATAAATGGTAAATATTTCTTTTTAAACTGAAGGATAGCGTGGTTTTGTTTGGGTGGTCGATTTGTCTCAAATGTGGTACAATTATCTGTGAGTAGCATCCGATGGTTGTCATTATTGACACCCACGTTGACCTGCGACACATTTTTGATATGAATAATGAACCAACCACAGAATGACTGGATACCATTCATTTGCTCTTACCAAGCAGTCAAACTTTATGAAATAGACACCATTAACAGTGTTAGTTCATACGAAGCCAAATTATGAGAAATGGCAACTTATTAATAATTGAAACCAGCTACAAGATTAGAAGGCCTAGATGTGGCAAGTACTTAACCAATCTGAGTCAAAAAGTCACGCCGAGTGTTAAGAAATTTTGATACAGTAACTATAGTCTAAACAGATTTCTCATAATTATATCTCTTGAAAATTAGCAAACTTGTCAGACTACCTGACAGTAACATCGGAAAATTTGTTTGGAGAGTTAATGCAAAAATGAAAAACCTGTAACGTAAATGGAAGAAGCAGCTTGTTATCTTACATATGTATTAGACCGTAGTTCTCAAACTACCAGCTTCTTTGACCATTTGGAGTGGTCAGGTCAGTCATCCTGAGTCAGAACAAAAAATAACACTTTCATCACAATTTACCAAAATTCTAGATTAAGGTACTGATAAAATTACTAGTTTTGCAACAGGGTTTCTAGTCTGCATCACCCTATACGATTAAAGTTCCCTAATAATGTTACTGACGTTAATTGCATGGACCACGTAACGGACCGCATCTTACGGAATTTGCATAGTTAATTTTAAAAAATGGTGATATATGGAAATATTGACAGATGTCATTATATGCTTTCATACATCACAATTAATTTGATATTTCTGTAAAATACATTAAGTTAATCATAAGAATTGAAATTGATTCATATTTCGTGCACCTTGTTGTACGATAAATCTGAATGTCGTTGAGAAGTCTACAATTTTTTCAACAAAAGCACCAACTTTGTTGTAAACACTAGACAAAGAAAATCACAAACGAATGGTGCTGATAATTAGTGTCTCTTAAAATATTCACATGTTGGTTAATTATCCCCCAGACCTTCTTTGGATGCAATGTTATGTAAAATTAGAGGCTGGATAGAAGTTAATGATTATATTTAAAAAGTTCGAACGAATTTAGACAGACCCTTCTCGAATTATGACAACTTCACTCAAATGTGAGAAGTGATCTGTTTACAGATATCAAAATACATTACTTCTTTCACACATTGAATCTATTCTCGTTTCTAGCTAATTAACTGATATCCTACATTCAGATTAATGATTAACACTCTTCGATCGACTCTGTTTCTGCGCACGCAAAATCCAGCAGCTCGTCAATAATCCGTTTATTTTGATTACTCTCGAGAACTGCGTATAATTTTGGTTTTGGTCGGTCACTTTTTGTACACAAGTTACTCGTGAGGGTCTCGTTCTAAGCGTTTTTGGTCTTACACGCTCAGTTACACTTCAGAACCCCAACTGGCAAAACGTGTTGAGGAGTTTGCCTGTAGGTGATCGAAACTAATCGACTAACAGTTTGAGGTCGAATGGAACCAATCCCAACGGAATGGAATTTGAGCCACATATGTGTTTAAAGCTGTTTTGCCACCGGTTCGCTGTATGTGGTTTTTGCATTTCTTGTTGCTGAATGCTACAAGAGACGAATGAAATTGTTTTGTCGTAAAAGTCCATCGTAGTTATGCATCATTGTTGATACATCGAAATGAGAAATATCAGCGTGTAACTAACAATGCCAACATTGCACTAGTGGAAAATTTGTTGCCGCATTTGAGTTGGACCACTGCAACCACTGTAAAGGTAACTGTGGTTTCCTGGGTTTGCAGCATTGCGCGTACATTTAGCAGTCACAATCAGCGTCCAGTAGGTCCATCTAATTCACCAGCGGTAGAAAGTAAAGTGAACTCACATTGTTTGTTCTAGATGAACTGCCAAAACAACTTAGTTTTGGAGGAACATTACTGTGGTATGAACAACCTAGGGTCTGATAGCAAGATTGATCGGGCGAAGTTAACCTTGGTTCGATGGAGTCGTAATAATGCGGTTGATTGGTTCGATTATTTTTGTATTCCTCAGGTATTATCAAAATGATCG
Organism: Paragonimus heterotremus; assembly: GCA_013368495.1. NCBI lineage: Eukaryota > Metazoa > Platyhelminthes > Trematoda > Plagiorchiida > Troglotrematidae > Paragonimus > Paragonimus heterotremus. The sequence goes on from LUCH01005039.1 coordinate 3,798, forward strand.
AGTACCTTAAAACATGATTTTAATGTCAAGTTATTTGCCCATATTTTGTTAAACGGTTGTATCCATCATTACAGTCCCAGTTTCTCGAACGTGGTTAGAAATTTGGTACTCCAATGAGTGTTGATTAAGGTCACACTTGGTAGTTCTGTTATGAGCACCATGAAGGCATAAACAGTTGCTGAACACCTATAGACCCAGACACCGCAAGCCACAATCTCTTACTGTGTTCATTAGATAACTTGTGGCGGAGGAAATGTACTTCAAATCCCCAAACGAAAACCACAATTTGTTCAAAACTGCGTGAACTGTTTAGGTTTGCAATCATGGTTTGAGTGACTGATTTTTCTTCTTCTGCGAACTCGCTTCAATTAACTTTTCATTAATAGGACACTCAAGTACTGCTCATTCACTATCAGTGCGGAAGGGAGCAATTAAAACAATCGAGTTAGAATATCTTCGTATTGTGGTTATCAGCGCGAACATTGTAACACATTAGTAGAGCTAAACTGAAAATCCTATTCCACAGTAACAAAATCTATAGATTCAACACCATTTTTGTGCTTAGATTGCTTGAAGCGATACGTTTTGCGTTAATTCCACTTGCGCTAGTCAAGTCAGATCTGTCACAATGAAATGGCGTCGTCTGAAAGACTTATGTATTTGATTTCAGTCACTATACTGCACACTAATTAAAGGGTGGTGTAGTGTCTAACACTAGCTGGAAACTTGTGACGTTTAGTTGAGGAAGTGTTTAATGAACAGTTATTCACCACTTAGACTAAAGAGAGAATTCAGGTTGGGATAAAAATGGCCGGTTGATAAATAGTGAATTCTAAACATAGTTATGCTGTGTGCACGTTTACAAGTGGTACGACAAACAATTTAGTAAGTCTGGTGAAGTTGTTGCATCTGGGTTAGGATGATCATGATCATTTCAGTCATATCCTACTGGTAGAAGAGTTTGCGGAAATTTTTTGTACTTTGTACCAAACGAGAATTAGTTTTTAGAGAGGTGAAAATGAAGAATGTAGACCTGAGGAAACCACAATTAAGGTTATATAAGCTACAGATCTTTCATTTGTTTTTTACAAGTACAGTACAAGTGGTTTTCTTGCACAGATGTTTTGAAAAGTATCTTTCAGTTTGCAGTTCGAGTGAACGTGCTCCATGTTGTATTTCCTACTAAATGAACTCAAATAAAGTTTTACGTTTTGGTAATACCTACCATCTCATGGTATGCTGACATATCGAACTAAATAATATGCTGATGTGTCGTTTCGGCGAGAAATTAACGGGGAGCATCAACAAGATATGTGTCCAATATATGCCACGCTGGTGGCTCAACTAGGGTGCACCAATAACTGAAAACTGGTATCCATGTTAATATGCTCAACCTATTATACATTATATCATCCAACATATGCCAACGCGTTGGAAAAGACTAGAAAAAATACGGATACTTTATGTCAACAAAGTTAGTTTGTTCACTTGTGGGTAGACTTGAGAACACATAATTGGGAAAAGCCTTGTCAGAACAGAAAAAGTGATTGATGAGAAGCATTCGATATAAGCTTAAAAACCGTTCAAGAAAAGTGAAACTTATTAAACATAATGATTCGCAACAAATTAATTATGCTCTATTATTGCTCGCTGATGATCAGTGGTTAGTGGAATCAAATGAAGCCGAAAGGGAAGCATGATTAACTTATCGCACAAATGACTTCTGCAATGAGGGACTCTGGATTAAAACCGATGAAAGGGTACGCGAAATGTTGAGGCAAGTTTTGTGTATCTGCCTGAACTCGTAGCGGCTAGAGTTGTGTAAAGTTTAGGTAGAGAAAGAATCGAGACATTGATAATTGTTTCGGAGACAGTAGACCAAGGGACAGTGAAAAGCACTGGAAATTTCCCAGTACAGCCGGAATCAGGGTAGTCAAACCCTTAGTGTGACAGTGAGAATGTCTAGGTTTGCCCCTAACAATTTGGGGCAAACAATTAAACATAGTGTCTGCAAAACATTGAGCAATGCGAAATGATGAGCGGTATGCAACCTGTCTTATAATAGTGAAAAATATGCGTTCCGGTATGCAACTTTTCTTGGATGTGAAGAGACCGGCGTTGTAAAACAAAATGGAGCTCGTTGATGTGCTGCTCACAATATTTTGGTGCACTGGCTATTGTTAGAAAATCGCAGTGGAAGAACACTGTACATTTTTATTCCATTCATCAAACCGAAAACCTGTACGACGGTAAGACGAATTCCAAATAATGTTCCATCCAGTTAGATATGGCGTGCTCTTTCTGGAGTTTCTTCAGTAGAAGCAGTTGACAACTGAGTGGGAAGTGGCATCACGGGTGTGGTAAAATATATCGAATGAGTGAGTCCACAAGAGCCATACTGATGAGAATGTGCAACTTACAAACAGGTGCTCGATGTAGTTTTTTCCGGCTGCGCTCAATGAAATAATGCTGATAGGAAAGGCTATTGATCATCAAATGAATAGACCGAGGCGAGTTTCTTCCATGAGGGAATGACATTAGGTCAACTACGTTAAGACTGGTCTGAGAAAACCCTGCAACTTGAGCAGGAAAACATCGAGAGGTTTACATGTTATGACGGCGAAGTGTCCATCATTGACAATGAAGAGAGGGCATTATCTAAAATTAGAAGTTCTGATGCTTATTTGGTGTACACAGTCAGCGCAGTTGTTACGTTTTAGTTAGATTGACTACTGGGGTGTATAACCTGTCTGGTGGAAAATCGTTGATTTGCAAAAAGCGTTAGATAAAATTGAACAGGATTTACTAGTTAATCTATCGCAAACAGTCAAACGGTTTGTGCAAGACCGAGGAACAAGAAAGCACTGCAGTAGTTTGAGGGTTTGGGTTTTTTAAAATCAGGCTCCTTTACTTGAACAGAGACGGTATTCTCCAAACTGATATCTGCTGATAGCTTAAACCAGTTTTTATAGAAAGTATTAGTCTCGTTCAGCCATTCTTTGTTAAAATCCTCACACAGACCTAAAAGAGTACAGGCATTTTCAGCCACATCCAACCAGAAACCCTCCTATATATTTCTTGACAACCCATTATAAACATAAGCGTTCGCGACGATGTCATCAAATGGATTAGTATAAAAGATGTCCATCTCAACTTGTGGGACTGAACCAATTTGCTGATATCGTTGATGAGTGTTTAATGAGACAAGAGTTGTACACAACTCTCAAGCAATTGGTTGATAGGAAATATCGGCCCGGTTGGATAGTTCTCGGTCCTCCTCACTATGGGTTGAGAACACTTTCTGACACAGCACTTTGTCACAGTCGGTGGTGAGCCTATATCCTCGAGTATGTCGACATTTTCTCCCTTCTGTCAGTGTGTTTACTGCATCGTTAGTTGTCTGGACTGAAGTCGACTACTTTCTCACAACTGTGGACCAAACCTGTCACAAACCGGGAATATCGCTAAAACCGAAGAAAGAAATAACATTGAGAACTAACTGAACCTAAGAAGCGCTGATATTTTTAACTGGGTCGGGGAATGAAGTTTTATAAACTTTTGGTTTATACACCAAGTACCTTAAACGTTTGAAACTAAATATGCTGACCCAAAAACTGGTTGAATCTGTGACAAATACACATTTTGAAGGGGTAATAAACAAAGCAAAACTGAAAACATTTTCAGACAATGGTAAGTAACGACAATTCACATAAGCGTAAACGCGGTTCACATTTAGCACATAACTGAGTAACTTAATGCAATAGGTGCAAGATGATTTTGGTTGCAGAGCAAAGTCATACGGACAGTTAGAAATTCCAAAGAATTCATTGGGACTTTGAGTACTGCAATTAGGACTTCGGTTTAGGCATCCGAAACCTGATTATATTTTTTTGATCTTCAAACAGGTGTGTCTGTTCCGTAACCCGTAGGAAATTCGTTAGATTTGAGAGTTGAATGGCAAAGTGGTATTGTTAGGTAGTTTTTGAACAAGAGACCAAAAAGGTTTCCGACTACGGAAAGCTACTGAACTCATGCGGAAAGACGATTTTCAGCAAGTAACACAATAGTAGTATAATAACACCAAAGTAGTGTGTTGTTGAATTCGGCTTTGAATATCTTTCATCTTCAAGAAGGCAGATATTGCAGGTTAACAGTTAACGAGGTAATAACTTGATTTGCACCATCGTGTCTAACGTTGAGAGAGTAATGCGGATTTGTGGTTGGTGATGCAAATTCTAAATTAACGACTAAAGCTGTGATGTGATAAAGAACAATTTGTTGTGGGAACCATTCGAACTAACTCTTGCCTAGCCACTGCGTAGGAACACTAATGTAGCACGATACACAACATTTTGTCTGCCTATGTTAACTTCAAGTTCAAATGCGACTAGAAAGCGTACCGCACATCAGCAATAATAAAAAACTATCTGAAGCTACGTTCCAGATCGTGGTCAAGTGAGGTAAAGCATGTGCAATATGTAGCAGCTGGATTGCTTTTGCGCCCGTAATGAGGGCAATTGTGCGAATTGCGGACGCAGTTTTCCCATTCAAATTTCCCATTACAGAAAGCTAAACCCACTTTGTTCTTGGGGACCGGTCAGGAACTGGTGGAGCACCAGACTGACAGTACTAGTGAATTGGGTAGCTTGAACTGGCGGCGTATTTAGATTACATTCATTTCATCATTAGCCTGAGTAACTTCGTTGTAAGCACAGATTTTAAAGTGTAGGGTCGATAACCTTGTCTACACGATCGAGTACCTAGTCATTGCTGTTGTCACTTTGATTGGCGATGAGGAGTTTGCGATCGAAATGCTATACAGGACGAGCGGCGAAACACTTAAACCGGTGGTGGTCTCCGAGAGGTGGGACAGATGACTAGTTTAAGATGGGCTAAAGACAGTTATCACGCTTACCAGTTGGCAATTAATTTCTGCTTCTTCAAAGGAGTGAATGCATATAGTGGCTTGCAACCGCATCCTACCCATCTACATCGTTAGTGATACAAACACAATGCTGCACTCCTGCTATTAAAACGTACTAGTTTTTAGTGGAACGAAGGTGAAAATGAAACGGAACGACTTGGACACCCAGGAGCGTCTGTACAACTACCATAAAGACAGAATCTTGCAGATGTAGCTAAACATTTTATCATGCAACTGGTAATGGGGATAGAGATGACTGTTACAGTGGACAACATGCTGGTTGTCAACATCTAACTGCTAGTGCCAGTAAGCTCAGTAATCTGGATAGAGTTAGAATCTCACGAATAGATGGAGAAAGTTTATTTACACCTGCTTGTAATTAGACTGTTCGGTTACTTCATTTTATAATTCCGTTTAGACCAATGTAAATTCAGTGACAGTTTTCAACACAGCTGAGAGTGGGGAAAGAATCTCAACCCCCACGCGGGCCAAGAACATGCACTGTCTGAGAGCATTAAGAGAGGCAAAAGCTCTAGTTTAATGTTTATTTTTAAACGGACCTATCCACAAACTTATGGTCAACCGTGAGTAGTATTCAACGAACGTCAGCCAAACACCGGACTACCGACTAGTAGAAGTAAAGTAAATCGTCCATCTTGTGAGAACACAAGTTTAGTTTCGCCTACCGGAACAAATGAAAAACCATACGTTCAACACTCTTGACACAGCATAAAGTGGAATCTTCCATGACAAGCGGACACAATCGGTGTTGATTTGCTTAAGGATCTACTGTATATCGGGATGACTTTCATGATTCAAGTGATGTACTCATCCTGCTGTTTCTGTGGAGACAGACTGGGCGGCGTTAACCACATCGTTGATTTAGGTATAATTTTCTGTAATCTTAACATGATTTTGATTATACATAACCAATGTAATGGAAGCTTGACCAATAACAACAACTGCTTCAAATGATTGGATCAGTTTGTAAAAAAAGGTATGCACGCGGAAAATTGTAACATATCAAAGTATGTTTAGAACAGTTTGAATGATCTATCCTGTAGATTACATGCTCTCTATAAAAAAAAACCATATGGCCACCCGACAAGCTTTAGGTAAACCAGCTAACAGTTGTCATATAGCACCCAGTCTTATGGTTAACTGATTGAAATTATTAAACCTTACAACAACGAAAAATGACTTAGTGATATTTCAGTCTCAGTGAAATAACAAGAAAGTTTACATAACTGTTAGGGACGAAAACAGTACCACTTCGGTGTGTGATCTGCCGGTGAATGCTAGTTAGAAGAGTTGCTTCCGTTCCAGTTAAGAATCTCGATACATCATTTCAGCCTGTCTCTCTTACATTAAGTGAGTTGTTTTAGAATCAGCTTATTTGGTTCTCCCCTTTAAGCATCCGTCAACTTTGTCATGTAACTGTAAATCTCAACTCACTTTTAAACGTGCCCATTGAGTTTGCCCCAGATTCTGTCTAAAAGGGGCTACATATACGACTGTTCAATAAGTGAGTTTTGTAAAATAATTTGTGTTGCGGCATCCATTTGACGGGAGATGTCCTTTCCCCTTACGCGTGTTGCCTGACAGCTATCAGCAAAACTTCCGGAGTAGTTTATTTACACATTCATTGTTAGAAATACATCTCCGTCTATACTTGATGATATTTCACCGGTATTTCTATCGTTGCAAAATTACCACTCTTCAAAATAAAAGCAAAAGGTGTAGTACTAATAACAGTAAACGACTGAAGTTCTTCTGGATCTTTATAATATATTTTATGCGCAAAAGCAGTAGCAAAATGGAAGAATTGAATTGGTCTCAAAACCTCAACTTTTCGATTAGTCAGCTAGGTTCTGCTCGTCAGTTGTTTGTTTTAAGATGTAGCGTGCTTGAACATTTTTTTTTGTAATCAGGTTCTTTTCACCTTAATTTCTTTGCCGCACCTGAGTTTCATCCTGTGTGGTCACTCCGTTAACATGCCACCTTGTTCATATGACCGATATTTATCTCCAGTGTCATTTCTACACACCATATTTAACAGCTCCCCATTTTAAACTTGTCAATCTTACTGATATGCTTATGAGGAGTGGCTACCCGCCTATTTTAACTGGAGTGAGATGTGTTCAAAGTACATAATAGTCCCCCTTTTCGATTTTTCGTGATTGAGCTGGTAATTCCCACTGTATAGTTCTGGATTTGGGCGCCAACCTGGAGTGTTGAATTATGACCTGAATAACCCTACGATTTCAGATTCTACACCAGTCGAAGAACTCAAAGTTTGTCGCGTTCAGATGAAATTGATGGTAAGGTTTTTTAATCGTTGTTTGTACGTTGAGATTAACCTTTCGTAGATGGTTGACAGAAAGCTTTAGACTATGGAATCGCTAGACCCTCCCTTATCCACTGAAATTAGTTCGCAAAAAGACGAGACCTACTCCTTGTTTATGGTAGCAAACGCTAATTGTTTCGACGTAGACGGAAGGAAAATGATCCACATTTACCGGCTACTTCTGTTTGTGACCATTATAACCATTCATCCACCCCGAACTTATCGCTGCATGCATTCGGTACCACACATCTTGATGAGGATAGGCCGTTAAGCAGACAATTAATTAATACCTTCCCAAAACTCAATTGATACGTGAGTCATATGTGTACGTGTACGAACAACGAAAGCAATGCATGCCGCTATAGTTTTGTCATATCTATTTGTGCGTTTTTCTGCCATCAAACACTGGTATCAGAGTTTTTCAGTATTAAGACCAGCTACAACTCCGTTTGATTAAACTTTACACTGCAGTAACTTGCAACTGGTTTCCTGTTTGGCTATTTTATTTGTAAAGCAACGGTTTGACAATGGATGTGGAGCATTTAACATTTCATCTAATTCACATACTCATAATTACCATTTGGAGTTGTGATCGGACATCCACAACATCACAGTATGGTTAACGCTGCTATGACATTCGCGCCCACCCAGACTGTGTCAGCAGTTTCTGATTGGTTGACTGTTTGCCTAAAAGTCGCACGGCCGTTGACCCATATAGTCAAACAGCATGTGTTAAAGGTTAACCTTATAGCAGACACGACGCAGCGTTTACGCTCAAGGTGACCAATTTATACCAGCAGTAATGATTTATAACCCTATACTTACCAATGACCAAGCCATGTATATAAGTCAAGCGGAGATAGACTGAATGCACTAAAGTGTAACTTTCACATAATATCTGACATGTCCACCCATCATCACTACCAATTATGGCGGAGGTATTAAGGTCCGAACATTTGGTAGTCGTAAAATGGTGGCTTTGGTTTAGTGCTTTGGATCCGCAAAGCAAGATAGATAAACACTGTGGTCTCACCTAAACCAAACAAGGGGATTTGTTCAAATTGTTCAGATATAGCGACACCCAGCTTGAAAAACGTTTGCTCAACCCCATTTGTAAGTTCAAAAATAATTCTGCAAATTCGAACCGCTCTGTAGCGTTCATACATTCACAACTCAGTCCTTGAGACAAAATACCATCCTAATTTGAGCCACGGAGCGAAGCATTAATAGTGACCACCATATTTGCCGCATAAAATTGTGATCGGTTGTAGGTAAACCCTGAATACTTTGGAGGACAAATTACAGACCACGCCGGTGCATAGTCCCAATTGAAAGATAGATCTACGTGAATAAATTGCATGAACCTGTGGCATACGTAGGGCGTAGTTTCTTGATGAAAATGTGCAACGGAGCACCCTGTGACATGTCGAAATGATTTGTTATTTGTTGTGTAACTGTTCTCATAGTCACTTGTACTGTTCGTCCATGATGTAAATCTGCCATTGTTACCCAAAGTACCCGTAGTACCTTAGTACAGATGTCAAACTCCACACAAACAGCAGTGTTGATCGTTTCGACTACACTGTTATGTCGAACACCACAAACACAGTAAGCATTCTAACAAGAGTGGGCTGCGCGAGAGCAGCTTTTAGATCAACGGCAGTTATCACAGCAATATACTTCGTTTACCGAATTGTAAGCTCTGGTTATCAGAAAATTGCATCTAAATAGAATATCTCGGATAGGGACATGTTTAAGATGCGTTTCAGACGGAACAATCTGCTCTTATAGTTTGTAAATAGCGATTCGGGAAACCGAATTTGTGGGATGGTAGTACTAATTATCATTTGCAAAACGTACCGACAATTACAAACAGAAAAACAACTAATTTGTATCTGAACTGTTTAAGCTCATTCAGTTGCCAAGGTCCTGACTGACGAAATGTCACAATCAACAGCTGCCGTTCGTACAAGAACGGCAAATGAGAAAAGCTTCATATATGATAACACGGCCGTGTGTCTTAGCTGCGCGTCACTCTGAAGAACCGATCTGATGACTAACCTACCTGATGTTCTTTGTAAACTCCATGCCTTGGCTATCACGCTTGGTTTGTTTTTGCTTTCATCTTAAAGACGAATATTCACATTGGGTGGAGTCATGATGGATCCACCATTTCTCACCTCACAACAGGGCAAATTGTTATAGAACCCGTCGATTTTGACATTTCTGATTCAGCTTGATTACAATTTTCTATTTGGTTTGATTATGTTCACCGCTGGGGAAGTCTACTCGATTTTTTTCTTGTGGACTACTTAATAAGCCTAATGAGGAGATTCATTCAACCTTTTTGTCAGTGATAAACCCACCGACCACTGAATCGTAAGCAATGGCATTTACTGCTAAATCCTAACCCGATTAAGCCAGCCTAGTCCATCAGTCGGACCAATAGGGTAAAATTATCCGGGTGAACAATGCTCAGCCGGTTAGCTCGCCTCAGTTAAATGAACACAGGAGGACGGATGCATGTTTAACTGACCAACTTTCGTTTGCTTCCACTAAACACAAACAAACTCAGCTGCTTTGGTCCACATTTCATAAACCACTAGGTTGTTTGTCGTTTGAGCATGGCTGCCGCAGTGGTGAGTTTACGCCTCCACCGAAAAGCGCTACAGACCGCAATACTTCTTGGCACGGAAATTAGACAGGAGAGTCTTATTGTCCGTTTTTATTTTCAAACCGTAATCTGTGTAATCGTTCGCGGAATTTTTATCTATGTACGTGAATGGGACAAATTCACTTTCTATCAGTAGTTCTTTTAGAACAGAGTTAGTGTGGATTAAACATGAGGAACCAATTTTGGCGAATCTTCCGGAATTTCGATGTAATTTCGCAATAGGTTATAAACAGTGTATTGGTCAACGTTCACTTGGCACGTTCAAATAAAGAATGTGGAACTTCTGACCATAACCAAATGGCACCTCTGTCACAGAGATGGTTTGGTTGGGAATGAACTTCACGCATAGGAGGCACGCAATTACTGTAGTTATTTACCAAATTCGGGAACACTCAGAAAGTGGCTTTCATCCATGGGTGGAAAAATTTCTTTGACAGTTTCGAAAATCTCTGTCACTTATGACACACCTAATCAACAATAAAACTGGGGTACTCAGTTTTTTTCTATGGGGAAGAATAGTTTGTCAGGCTTAATGTGAAAACCATAATCTGTATTGTTTTCAAATCTCGAGTCGCGATGTGGCTGATTCAGCGTTGGTTACATAGGCCAGCACCTGTGTTAGACGAAATAGCAGAGCATCCATTATTTTGTGAGAATAGTAGGATCACGCATTACATGTACTGAAAGGTGGCTGTACTGGTAGAGCCCATGAAGTGATCTGATAGTTAAAGCTTTTTATTACATGCTTCGAGGCCTACTTGTAAATAGGCCTCCAAAAATTGATCGTGTAGGCTGTGTGTACCGATACCAGACACTGACAGGTATCCACTGCTTCATTATTACCGGTTGAGAAATGAGCACCTGATCCCAACTAGCTATTGACATCCTCGGTAGATACTTCTGCAGTGACTGAAGCTGAACAACTGATTGAACTGCTTAGTTCTGTTCGTTCTAGTTGATTTACCCCCACCCGTAACCGTGGCCACGAATGCCAGCGGGGTAGGTGAAGTGGGACAGAAATTTGGCTTTGCAACTGACGTAGAAGCTGGCCTTCGCTTACATTTATCAACCGGAACTGTCCTCAGAAAAAGAATGCTACCGTCTGAAAAAATTTTGAAGCCATTTTTGTTTTTATGTCACTTATCGCTGCATTCAGCGACGTGTGGAATAGGTTTCACCTTATAAATGTAGTCAGTATCAAGTAAATTCTGTTTTATACCAGTTACACTGGAACAACTATACCAGTAGCATTTAATTTTTAAAGTTAGGATTCACATTCAGCTATCCCCAATAGTGAAATTTTAGTTTCTATTGTCTTCTGCGCCAAGTGACTGGTTTTTGCACTTTCCGACCTACGTGAACAATACCACGTTCTTTATGAAGATAATATAAGTTCAGAGGGTGACTGCTTGTCAGCACACTCTCGTAACGTTCTGAATAGGGTCCACGTACTTTGCGTGAACTGAAACAACCATTTCGAATTCTTTGCTGATAATTACGTGGCTAGAGTAACTCCCTACATTTGCCGACACAAAAGTTAACCTTCGTTTCGCTATTGTGTTTTTGGGATAACAACCTGCAAGCTCTTTTGATAGTTATTTCTCATTCATACTCGTTCATGACAACTTACACTACCATACCAAGGTTGCTTCGCAATGCTACAAAATGAGCGCACGGACTTTCATTAGTAAGTTTGTGTCAAGGCCTTATAGGAGAATCAATGTTTCAAACTGAGCAGTTATGAGATTTCGTAGCATTCACTCTGAACTAATCGGGCGCATGTTAAAAGTCCCCACAATTTTGCATAATCAATTAAAAGCAATGATCAATCTTGAACAAAAGTAAAAGTTGGTTTGAAATACGAATTAAATGCCAAACAGAATCAAGGTTGGAACCTTTACAGGACTACTCTGGCATACATGGTTCGTAAGCCTGGACTTTGCTGCCACGTCTTGCAGCTCGAAGTAGGTTTCATGTGTGATCTTTCTGTCCGAACGATATTAGAATTCCGCGGCTCAGTGGAAATTTCATCACGGCAGTGCGTCGTTGGGCTGCCACCTTCTGTTGTCCGACGTCAATCAGATTTGAATCTGTGGATTCATTGCTTTGCTAGTGGCGTAATATGGTGACCATTTGCCGCCGATCATTGCCAGTTGTTCTAAACAAAAAACTGGCAGAATCGGAACATGACTCGTGAGAGCATACGCTGGTTTATGCCTCTCAGTATATGACTAAATGTGATACGAACCGCCATGTCAGGTGAATGAATTTTTACCGCCTATTTGAACCCGACCGAAACTTCTCAAGCGTAGTGCCCTATTAACCTGTCGTTGGACTTTTGGGGCAAATCAGAAAGCCCGAGTGACGAAGGGGATCTTTGTATTTTGGTTGTAATTGTTGAACTACAAGACAACACTTACAAACACAAAAACACTGATCTTGCCTATGGGCTGTCATATAGATGCGGAACTCCACACGACCGCCACAAAACCTGTCATCTTACCTCGGAAAGAAAGGCAGTGGTTCAACTTTTTGACAGGCTGCATATCAGAGCACTTATATTGGTATATACACGAAACGGCCACTACGGCGCGTTGTATTCATGATGGACTAGTTGGCACCAGCTTGTAAAACAGCCGGAAAGACAAGTATCCAAAAGAACGTAATATAATCAGTGCGTTAGTCGAGAACAGGTAAATGATGTCGTCACGGAATTCTGCTTCGGTGTTTATCAAGTGATCCCGATTCGAGCACTGTGGATTCGCGCGAAAACAAGATTACCCCGTCCACTTAAGTCCTCGCGGTAACGGAAACATTTCGGATGAAGACTTCATCAAGTAGCTTACTTCTTACGGCTTTTAGTCCTGTTTTCTCAGTCGCACCTTCTAGACACCACCACCCAAAGGACGTAAGGAAATGATAATTGTACTTTTAGACGAAAACGAGGTAAGATAAAGGTCAGTAGATCAGTGAAGTCACAGCAGTTTGTGACAAACTTGAGTAGTGAATTTTTGAAAATATCTGAAGCTATTTCTCAAAATTGTCGGTCTTTGATAGACTCGGTAGATAGACCTTCACGACTAGCCGGAAAAACGTCTAAGTTGCAGCTTTTACTTGTGAACGGTACACAAAAATTGCAACCAAAAATGATGCTTAATTTTTGAATGATATTTCTTACACAGTCTAAGGGTATTTTTTAAACCTTCTCACGACGACTACCTCTCTAGGGTGAACACTTTTTTAGAAGTTTGGTCGTATTAAGGGTTTTATGACACCATATTTTCACAATAAAATCTACGGAACTTTGAGAGAGAATCGATTCAATTGGAGTCACAGACCCCTCGTTGCTAAAAGCTAACACTGAGACTATCTGGTAGGACCCATGCAGAACCTCTTCTTTATGTGTATACCAGATTCCTTGCCCATAGCAGAGTGATATGTCCGATTTCTGTTTAAGACAGTTATGCTTATGTGCTGACGCGTCGTACAATCCAGCATGAACAACGCGGGCGCACCATCTGATTACCGATTGCTTCAATCGTTAGATATCTTTGGATGTCTCAGTGGTTACCAAGTTACTATCACAGAGGACGTCTGGCCAACCGCGTTTACACCAAGGAGTATTCTGTATCCTCGTGACGTATTGTCTTCTCTACACCAAACTACGGAATGTGTCTTGATTATCGCATTTTTAGTGGACATCTCAGCTACATACTCGCTCCAGTAAGTTATGATAGGATTATACTATATGCTGAGTGATAGGCTGATGGTCTGTTCCATTCACGAATACGGGATCATGCTTAGCGTACGCTACGAACAAAGCTGAAAAATGGATGTCACGGTGCAGACTGACATACAAGATGTGTGTGTGTTGTTGAAATTTCTTCACTGAGGAAATGAAGCTTCCCAGAAGGTTTACGAACTGTAATAGCTCAAATTAAATCTTTTATTAAGTGACTTACTTATGTGTGAAGTCTGTTATAGATATGATGGGGTAAGATGTTTCACTGATGAGGTTTTTCCGTTATGATGGCTGTACAAAACACACCCATGCAGTGTTACCATGAAAACATTTGTTTACTTCCCCAGTAGTCTCACAAGTGCCGCTTTCGTTGGGACAATTAGGGAAGTCTACAGGATCAGTCGTCACCCATATACTGGGTGGGTGTGACATATCTCACATCTTGTGTAATCTGGTCACGAGGGGCAGAATTAGAACTTGGTATGTTGTAAGTACTTTTGGAAATAACCTCCTGTGTTGTCTTCTCCTAGCTTGTAGTCATCGAACAGTGATAACCAGGTGGCTGTTCGATCCAGAAGCCATGCAATCTAAACCGTTTCTCCGTCTACCAAATCTACAGTGTACGCCTGATTTAGAGACAGGAAACCGAATGACATAACATCCCTTTCCTGAGTGTTGTTCTTCCTTGATGTCCGAACACACACAGAAAAAACGAATCAGAAACCCATGGTTAGAAAACAACAAATCGCACGAGTCCGAATTGGCTAGATAAGATAAGGGAAGTTGATTCTAACATATTCTGGCAACAACGGTGACAGTCGATCACTAAACAGAAAGAACAAGCATATACTCTACTGGAGAGCAACGCTTGAATATTAGAGTTGCTCTCCAGAAAAACAGTCTAACAGGTTTCAAACAATCATCAAACAACATCAACCAACATGAACCAGACAAATCGTTGAATAAAAGGTTATTCAAAAAAGCGCGCATTTTGGTATGCGAAAAGCACTATATACTTCATTGGTATGGCTCTGGGATTTGACCGATGTTTCCTACAGACAAATAAACACATGTGCAAAATATGCATGCAGAAACATATGGATTGTCATTGAGATCTTTAGACAAATAGCAATGTTTTGGGTCGTGACCCCAAACCATAAAATTTCCTTGATTTCTTGTGTATCCGTCAGAGCCCCCAAGTCCACATTCTACGACCACTGTTATTTTCCTTTAGACTTACCTTATAGAGATGGTCGGATAAATGAGTTTCTAACCAGCAGCCTACTTGTTGCAAAACAGACAGATATTCCTTCGCTTCCCGATTAAAACTGTACTGTTAGTGTGAACATGGTCCACCTGGCCAACTTGATCATTACTCACAAACGCAAGTGGTTGAGCGTTCGCATATGATAATTCGGCCGTGTCCAGTGTGAGGTCAATGACGCAGTGGTAATCACGGTTGCCTCATGAAAGCGTGACTGGAGTTCTAGTCCTGGTAGTGGCAAGGATATGCTCTACTGACGAACTCTAATGAGAGCGAAACTTGAGTCTAGTGCTTGTTTTCGAAAGGGGCCAACGGGAAAGTCTATGGGAATGCGAGATCTGCGATCAATTGTGGGTGATGTTCAACTTGAAACTAACCGAGTCCCCGATTACTCATCAGGAATCTGTTATTGTTGATGCAGGTATGTACAGGAGAGTTGATTAAACTTGTGTATACGTCTATGCCTAGTTGATATCACATGGATGGAACCACATGCACATCATATTACAGTAGTATTGGTGGTGCCACATATGCATCCGTGCGCGTGCGCGCGCGAACACACGCATGCACACAAACATTGTTTGCTGGTTTGCGCAAACAATTATCCACATACAAAATGATGGTAGTGGTGCCATTCAGGACTAACCTGACGTATGCGCCATCCTTGATGGACAGTCAGTCAGTTAGTTAGTTGTGTGTCGTGTGCATTTTTTCGTTCACCACCCAATATGCTAGTAAACATGCCTTCCCGATTTAGAACAAACAAAAGTTTGGCCCAATCAGATGATTTCGATTTATTATCGATGATACTGAAAACATGGTAGCACAACTTTCAAGATAATAACAGACAAGCCGGATGCGTCCTTAGGTATGTGTTCATGGTTATGGTGGAAGGTCCGTTGCTGATCGGTATTTCAATTATATCAGAAGTAGGTTATTAACTGTCGATCGGTTTCAACAAGTTGGTAAATAGGGGATCATCTATGAAATTTTCATAAGTCTACCGAAACCAGAAATTCGTCTCTTCACCAGTTAAATTTCAACACCGAAGAGAATGTGTCCGGGACTTAGGGTTTGAGATTCGGGCACCCGAAAGCGGATGTGGCCGCTCTTGTAATAGTGGACTCTAACTAGTCAAGTTACTTTTGAACAGAAAATAATTATACTTTATAATTCCAATATTGATCTCAGCAATAAGACTGAGCAGATTCATGTTTGTGGGATCTCCGACTTCCTTTAAAATAATGGTCTCTAACAGCAGTTAAAGATCAATGTATATGACAGATCATCTGGCTATCACCATTTTTGTTCTTTATTCTATTCTGCCTGTGTGATTATAGAACCTTCTGAATTTCAGGCTAACTCGAGATCCTTCCTTGGTTGATGTGTCATGACCTGTTTTGTCCTAATTATAAAGATTGAACGATCACGAGAACTTTAAGGTTAAAATTACGTTCGCCAACTCCTAGTGATATGGACGATTCATTTCTATTCAACTTTTTAAACCGTACTTCCGCTGAATAACTGAGACGTGAACAACCAACTAGTAGCTACTCAGTTTCATTTTAAGCTGTTGTAGTGATTGTTTGGGTACCTGGATATCACTATTCCGTGGTTCGACGTCTACAAGTTAGCTCAACATGATTCTCCTGAATATCTGCAGGGACTTTCAGTTTAAGCAAATAGAACTGGACATCTGTATGTGAGCTTCATGCTGAAGTTTCAACATTATGCGTAGCCCACACTGATAAAGGTCTTATTAGAGTCTTATTATCGGACTGTCGCATTACGCCATACAGGCATGGTTGTGCGCAGCAATTAAACTCCTCAGACTAACACTACGTACAGCATAAACTTCCTCCCAAGACCATATTTGGGGCGCTAGAAATAGAAGTTCAAGAGTCACGGATACGATTCATTTAGTCCCGATTATGTGGAATTTTAGAATTGAAGAGAACGTGCGAAATAATAGGACATCATTTTCATTACGTGGGAGGCTTTCTCGTGTGCCCATTGTTAGACCAATTAAATCAGGGTAATTCTCGCTAGCAGCTTTGCTGCCTGTTGTTGTGCCGTTTGAACGTGAGAAGCAACATAAAGTGGAAAATGTATATTCTGACAACTTACAGGAACGCCATAGATACAACTTGGCTACCGGCTGTGCAGCGAATGGATTGAAAGTGACTATGATAATCCGCATGTGAGGCAGAAAAAGGCCAATCAGCGCACTCATGCAAACGTGTGCTCAGGACGGATGTACCTTGTGAGAGTGACAGATACAATGCATTTCGAGATCAGAGATATTAGGAACAGGGCATGTAGCGAGCTATCAGTTTGTTCAAAGACGATGGTTAGCGGCGGCTTGCACAGTGCCTGCTGCCCGACTTACGTAATTCAGTTGAGACTGCAACGAGGTTTGAGCACCTCTGTTCAGGGAATACGTGCCACTTTCTTACTTGTAACTTCCTGGTCTAATGACTTGATTAAATGCCTACGGTCCTGTAAACGATAGTTGAAAACATTGGATAGTTTAAACTGGACAAACACAACACCCGATAAAACGGATGTCCGCTAATAACATGAGTTCTAGTTGTGCGCCTGATTTCCAGTTTCTACACCTGTTGCAATTTTTGGAACCCTTGCGCTTCATTCGGCTTTATGCTTCAGGGCCTCTCCTATATAAGCTAAGTGAACACCCCTTTTACCGAACGGTGCACTTATCCGTTTCAATTGTTCAACGTTGTCAAGGGTCAACCAATACGACTGGGGAAGATGTAACTGTAGCATGCTACTGTCTCCAGCCGACTGTCCTGAAGGCTGGAATCACCACACTCTGTTCGGCTAAAGTGATACCTGATGGACGCAACCAAGCTGTAAGACACTGTAGTGCAAGCCATCTAATAAAGTTGGGGCTATAATGAGATTTCTTCATTTACACTGTCTGTTTCACTACTTGATTATGATCATTTCAGATTAGATTAATGTGGAAAGTGTTTAAGACATTATGCAGATGTTCACTCACGACGAGGTTGTACCGGAACACGCAAAAGCGGTGTCGGGACAGCTTAGAGTGAAGAAGTTGTGGTTAATGAAGCAGAGATGAATTATTACTCATCTAAACTTTTACTTACGGAGGTTGAACACAAATTCATTCTAATGGCGTTAATCTCATGCCAACTAGTTTAACACAAGCTGCAGTCTGTGGTATCAGGTAATAACAACTACACATCACCATCATTAACAGCGCTTCATTGATTATGTTCACTTGTGACCAACAGCCAAACATTCGTTAAAATTTAGTACAGTCTTAGAAATAAAACGAGAGATGAAAATGAGATATCTGAAAGTTCCCTGGAGTTGGCATTTCAACAAGTGTCGAGCGATCGATGGCACCAGATCCTGGTGACTTGCCACATTCTGACCTGATTCAGATATAGCGTCTCGAAGATCCAAACTGGAATGTGTTCGTTGATCCGATTGCAGAATTACCGTTCCAGTCTCTCTATGCAAGTAGCCTGGCACTCGTAAGAATTGATAAGTGATGTCCGATTTGGCATTGAGAGAAAGCGGTGTTTTCAGTGTTGGTGTTAGAATTCGGTTGGTGGTAAATTGGATAACCAATTGAGTTGCATAGAATGTGCGCCTCATAGTCGGTGTGAGACGAGTTTTCAACAGACCATTAATGTCATCATCCTTATTAGGAAATCAGAGGTAAACATTCATATTGAGAGCTGTTGAAACCATCACGGAAGCCTAGTCCTCAACACACATCTATTTGACCAGTGCTTCTCTCGAACAGATTCGTCCTACACGATAAAACAAGTTCTCACTAGACCACGCTTGAACTGGGTCGGCACAATACTGTGGAAGTTCAGGTACTGCCCAGTGCAGGTGTGTTTCTAGTAGACGGGCCACAATACGGAGCCGTTGTTGTGACACTTCATGAGAATATCCAGAAACGCCAGGGTTTCCTCTTATTCATGATCGATGGCAAGGCTGATTTTTGAACTCAGTCTGTTCATTGAACCGAGTGTACCTGCTTTCATCTCCCTGCTATCGGTACATATCATGATATCGTCTACATAACCTCGGTGGAAATTGGCCTGATTGCTAACAGCATCTGCGGTCTATCGCAGATGGGTAACGAAAATATCGTCTAGTAACGGACTGAGTGGGCTGTCTATGGTAACGTCGTCGATTTGTGTATAGCCAGTTCCCTGGAATTAGAACTTTACTTTCACTGTGCATAATAACGGGAGCCGGTCTAACTCAGACGAAGGAAATTCTATGTTCAGTTGATGTGGGTCAATAGACAAACAAACTTTATCAGACCTCTACCTCAGAGGAACATTTGTAAACAAAGAAGCTGTGCCTAAACTAGCCATATGTTTGTTGCTACAGTCCAATTCATCGAGTCGGTGGGTAAGCTCGAAATTATCTCTAACATTTTTCTGAACCACTGACTGTATTAAACAGTCGGGTCAACGAACACACTCCAGTTTGGGTTCGAAAAACGCCCACTAATACCACAATGTCAGACTCAAGTTAGCACGTGGCAAGTCACAGGGAACTTCCGTCATCGAGCGCTCGACAAATCGTTGACCTGTCGACCCAAATTGAACCTGGGGAAGGTGTTGCAGATATATCACGCAACAAAAACGCGAAAGATTCCCCGGTTCACGGAGGCAGTAGCAATCATAAAATGGAAGCCGCTTCTCTACGTCCAGATAGACTTGCTCATCGATGCCACACTGCCCTGGTAACTGACATGCATTAATGTGTGTGCATGTGTTTGTGCCGTTGTTGATTTTGTTGTTTAGCTTCACACTGTCCATCAAACTTTGCTATATAAACCCCTCAAAATGTGGTACGTACCTGACGAGCTGCAGCGAAGTCTGTTCAGAAGATGCACTGTGCGAAGAAGTATTGTGTAAAACCCGTTTTTACTTCTCTATTCAAATTCGTTACATGAAGCATTTTTCTGGCTTTTCTAACCACGTTGTAGGTGAACACGAAAACCATTTATATAATTCCCATTAGGACATAGAGTAGTCGAGAAGGAAAGTTTTCTGATTTGTCCCGAGCGCTTATATATTTGCTACAATATGATGAATTTGGTATATTTGCGACATATAAACTAAAGTATAGTCACGTAAACAGCACGCCGTGTGGACATTTAGATATGAAATCCTAACGTTTCACGCGACTGGCATCCGAGAGTAGGATTCACTTTACTCAGTAAAACTTTGGACAAACTAATATCGGTATCTTGTCTTTGTCGGTGGTTACCTTCATGATTGACATGTTATCCGATAGTTCGAAATTCATGGAGATGACAACAGTAATAGAAAAACTATATCTAACATCTCGCGCCATATAAAACAGAAGGGTATACTTGACGCGGCCACTTTTGGGCACATCCGTCCCGTTGTAACAATATTCCTTAGGTTATAATGTCTGCTTAAATTGTAAAAAGAAGGTTTGCCTTTGAGATCCATTTCAGATAGATGCAACTCGTCTTACCATGCTCTAGCCATATGGTTCATCAGTTTACTCGGACTCACCAGGGTGGAGCTGGCACGTGACATGTTTCAGTAGATCGACTCAATCCAGGACGTAAACCCAAACCATCGAAGGATGTTCTCAGTCGATGATGTTTCACTGTTTACGGAAATGCTGTCACAAGAGACCAGTGACTACCTGTTCGATTATGCCGAGAGTAATGACAATCATGTGGGCACCCCAAAGGATGTCACAACTCAAAGATGAATTTCCATTTTCTACGACAAGCTGTTGTGTATACTAATTGGTTTGCTTGTGTCGAGCATCATACATCGGTCGTACCAGAAGACGATTGTCTGATAGAATGCGTGGAGTTCATCCTGCGTGGCTGAACAATAGTGTGACAAAAATGGTTTCCAGCGCGATTGTTACTAACTGGATCGACTCTAATCATTCTGCCAATAAGAAAAACGTCTTTGAGGTTGTCCACGGTGGATATGGGGACCAACCAAACACAGTAGGATCTCGAATATTGACCGTTTCAGAGGCCATCGATATCCGGTTAAGCGGCCCTAATCTCTGTGCTCAGCAGAAGTTCGTATAGGCACCGAATACCACTTAGCCTATAATCAACCAAGCTCACAGTTTAGAACAGTGACTGCTTAACTTCTGGCAAACATGCAGTCCATAATCTCTACTGGTTGGTTTACTGACTCACTCTAATTAATGTTTTCATATTTGTTGCGTTGTAATAAGCCTGACGTTCGAACACAGAAAACAAGTGTTGTTCACTACTTTCTCTGTGACTTCAAGGGATATTTTCGACAGAGTACAATTGTCATCAGTAAGTGAGACATAGTTAACTCAGTGATCCTTTTGATACAATGTTAATAGCAATCACAATAAAGTTCGCGAACGCTTTCGTAATCACCCCGAAATCGCTTGGAAAAACAGAGGCAAATTTGTGATCGATTTAGAAATAATAAAATTGGATTTGAGCAGAATTCGAGGAGATTGTAAAATAACAGAAAAAAAGCAAGAGGAAATCTTTCCGAGTGAAAGGATGTACGGCGATCCAGTTGAAGCTGCTTAATAACGGGTAGGTAGAAGATGATTTCGATTACTATAACTTGAAGGTCACTCCTAGGTGACCATATCTCTCTCATTTCCGTACATCCTGTAACAAAAATCGGATTTGTATTACTGATGGCCTCTGACGCGTTCAGACGACATGGATGTCGCTTTTTTCGGAAGGGGTCCGCTAAAGTATCTAGAGGAATGCAAAAGTTGCAATCACTTACGATTGTTGTTCGATTTATACACATACATTTAAAGAGATCGGAATTACAAGTGTCATTTGTCAGATGGACGTCGATAAGCAAAACTGTTGTAAGTAGTAAGTTAATACTGAATAATAAAATGTGGGATTTGCTTAAAACAAAAAGTACGAATCTTTTTGACGATAAACCTGGAAAACAATACCTGAACATCACATCCACTGGAAAGGCATTGTTCAGTTAGCTGATGTGTCTGTGTGAAACAGGGAGACCCATTACTCGCCTGGAATAATAAGAACTGTTTGACGAGCGGGAAAATCCCTAAGTCAGTGTGATTGTGTCATACTATTGCTCGAAGTAACCTGCAGATAACTGATAGAAAGGAGTCTAGAGTTCGTTATTTGAAATAAGAGATAGGCTACCAATGAAAAGTTCTTTATGTTGACGGAATTTCATTGGTGGAAACACCCCATACAGTTGGGTGTGTCAAAAACATGACTACAGACTATTACCAACTTAACGTGTCAAGCAAACTATCCGGTAAGACATGTGAGAAGTCTTACATGTTACAGTCAGTTTTGTAACATTCTGCAAGAATACCAGCAAAAAACTCCGGAAAAGAACTTCCAGTGTTGAAGAACTCAGGTTTACGCACAATCCACAAATAACTTCAGGTTAGCTGATAAAGACAACAAATGAGTTATACAAAATTACAGACGGCTAACCTTAATTACCACAGCTCAAGTTGGAAGAAGGTCAGACACTTAAAGCTTTCAAGCAGCTGCAGCAGGTTTGTAGGACTCCATTTATGTGAAGGACAAAAAACGCGTAAGAAAATAGGTAGGTTGAAAGTTATTTAACTATAAGAAAATGACCGGTGGAAAATATCCCGTAAAGCTTTTGTAAAGCGTATTCTAATTACGGGTGAGTTGGTATGTCCCCATGTGAAACACTCTCTGCACACTGTTAAATTATATCAATTGGGTAAAGTATTTCGTAAATCGAAACAGGTTATCCCCTAGCAAGATGTCAGACGCCATTTCGTATGAGTTTGGACCGTTGCAGTGAACCAGCTGACGACGAGTCGTGAGGGCATTACAGCCAATTTGGAGACCCAAGAACGATATCTTCGAATTAGTATATCAAAAACCAATAGCCTCGATCAGACACTGAAATACTCATTAGAACACATTTATCTGCGCCTCGATTTACATAACGTTGCCTTTCAAAATCGTTTTGACAATCCCTAATGCGAAACTGGTGAGAAAATCATAGTAACGTAGATGTGTATATAAAAACTGTTTCTTTTTATAAATCTGAAGGTTTACTCAAATTGGGATTCCGACTGCCCCACATGTTGTAGAACAGCTGGCCACAAAATAATTTCACCGTTTCGAACGCAACAGACGAGTAAATCAAGACCCAATCAGGAAAAGCTTTTGTGATGATCGACGAGTTCGCAAATGTTTTCTCTTTCAGTGTTCTAACGTAAGATCATCTCAAGAAAGCTACCAAGATGGCTACCAGATTATTGACTGCATGATTCGTTATTTCTCAAATCCGCATATAGGGGCTATCTGCAAGAAGACAGTTAGAAACATCGAACACCAAACACATCCAATGTTCGGCGGTCAAAATGTTACTAGGCGGTACACCTTAAGACATTGATGTTAAGACCACCAGTCAATAATCTGTGCCCAGTCTGTTTCTGACTAAGTCAGATGATTTCACTTCCAGCATACGAAATACAGTTTGCTGTCTGCTTATGTAGGTCAGACGAAACGTTACTATATTTTTGCTGTCTTTTGTATCTAGTAAGATTGGCAAATTATTTTGTGATTGGACTTCCCCGATTACATCACTGTCTTAATATGTACGATAGCTACGCCACAATAAATCCTCACTTTGTTATAGTAATCAAATTATCTGCGGCTTTCTTTCCCGGAATGCTTTTATGCATGGTCGAATTAAGTAGAGAGGGGAACTCTTTTTTCATGGCCTGGAGTCGAATTTGTCTCAGATGGAGTTAGCGACTGATATCAAAAGGTCTACCGTAGATGCTGGCCTAAAATGAACAGTGTTACAAGCTCACTGAAGAGCTAGCATAAGGTGGCGAATGCCCAAATGGTAGACTATTAAAACCTTGCTGGCTCGAGAAAATACAAAGCATTTAAATCCAAATGACTCAGCTAACCATGAGTGCAAATTATTTAGGTAAGTGATGGAATAACGCGCCAAATTTGTGTTACAGTGACCAGCAGAACTTCAATTTTCCAAATTGCATTTCAGAAGCACATAATCCAAGGTTAATAGAAAGTTCGAAGAGAAGAATATGAGCAAAATTAAGTTAGGTGTCAAAGTCTGACAACTAAACAATTCAACGCATGTCTAGTTAGAAAGTCTCAACAAATTTAGGGTGTTTTACACATCGTGTTGCACTTATATCGTTCGGATACCACGAAATCTAATTGCAATCTACTCGAGAAAGAAAGTCTCCACCGTAAGAACATTCATACCCTTTCGGAAGCTGCCTTTTGTTAAAAGAGTCCCTTTTTTGGAGTGAGTTGGGGTTTCGCACTAGAAATCACTTTAGCTGCCTGACTGGCCACACATTTTTACATCAACAAGCAAAGCTGTTTCCTTCACTTATCCCACCAGACCCTGAAAGTGATTACTTTGCCTTCAGTAAACTAATGATATTTCATTTCGGCAGAATTTGGACAACCGACCTCATCGATCGAGTCAATTACCAACGTTAACTAACTCAACACGTTGCCAGGGTTTTCGTATTTGAATGATGTGTAATACTATAAAATTAAATGATAACAGGAAATCTTACTTAGTTGTACTAAAGTGCATCCCTGATTGATTTCTGCTCGTCCCTGACTGCCGACGACTATGGTGTTCCCGAAGTAGCTACCATCTCATTACATTCTTCTCCTCTGTACGTTCCAGATTCAGCTGTATCTAAGACAACTGTTCTCTCTATTTATGCTAGTAACAATGTTTTGGGTTGTGCAAATTTAACTAGAAAAATTTGAATTTAATGATGTCATAACCCATCTCTTCTTCCCCTTAGGGGATTTAAAACTGGAGTTTTCTTTTTCAGTTTGTTGCAGTGGCGTTTTTCCTCTTATTTTGCTGTATAAGCGCAAATTAAAGTCAGTGGACAACAATATATGATCGATTACTCATCCATCTGGTGCAACAAGCTTTCCCTCAAAACTTGACTTTTGAGTAAATCCCGAAAGAGTTTTAACCACTTTGAGAAGCATAAACACATAAATTTGTAACATGTCTAACCATTCATCTACGATAGCAATTTTCGCATCCAGGTGCTTTTTCAGCCCTCCTCTTTCTCAGACAGGTTAACTGAGACTTTTCGCTAAGTTATATTCGCATTATAACAGCGCGACCCACAAGAACTTATCAGTTATCAGACCAGTAATTTATTACGAGTAATTTATTACAAGTTTATTACAAGTTAACTTATCCAAGTCGTAATCCGTGCGTAATACGTTTTCATGCATCGATTAAATGTTAGTTCGCAGGGTCTCTGAGTAACATTCTTGAAGTAAATTCTTTAATATCAGGTGAAGTTTTATTCTGACATACAAGCTGATATATCAAACGATCCATACTCTGGTCACATTCCCATACTTCGTCCTAACTACCATACCTGAGGTCTCAATGAAACTGTAATGCAGGATATGCTGCCTAAACTGTAACCGGCAAGATTGGTTTAATGTGTCCAGTCTAGGGCACGCTTGCTAAATCTATTTTGACGGGTTCATTGCTAGATGACCTCAGTTTAAGAAGTGATGCATCTACTCATAATGTTGATCCGACTTGCAAGGAACAAGGCCATCTGGATAGAGTTTGGGTAGGTCCACGACATTTACCTCCAGTTTCAGCAAGTCTTTACATGTTGAGGTGTGTTGGTTTTATTTTTCAGCCCTCATGTCTGAGCCACGTTTCTTTTTCTGTGTTCTGAATTGTGTTTCACACTTCTGTGATCCCTGATATTCATGGAACTAACGTCCTTAAGGGCATAAGGCCAAATTCCTTATACCTAAAATTTCAAGAGTCAAACAAGAAACACCGACAAAGCCTGTAAACGATTGATCGTCGATATTACTCTTCAAGTTCCCTCAGACTGAGTCCATCATGCACGCATAAAGGGACCGTTCCAGTAAGTGATCATAATTTGGATAGGCGAAGTAATCCATGTTCAACACGTCCGACTTTCAATGCTTCTTAAAGTAGGATGCTGTAACGTAATCAGCTGTGGCAAGTTATGTGAAAAGTAGAAAAGAGAGGGGGTTGACACAGATGTTAAATGTTCTCATTAATAGTGTGCACCTGCCAATTACATAGTTAAATAAATCTGGCCACTTCAAATGTCCCCATAGAAATGGTGAAACTCAAGTAACCTCTGGGAGAGAAAATTTTTCATTTTCTGAGTATAAATAACTGGAAACCCTCGGCTGCCAGCCAAACTCTGACTGAGTCCAGTGGCTTTCCGATGACCTCAAGTTCATTGCGATGATATTCAGCTAACACAACCGCTCCACTATGGCATTCCATTAGTGTTTTCTTTGTGACGGAGAAGTACAAGATGTTACGAAACAACTTGACCGCGAGGCGATGTCCGTAAAGCGACGCTGTGCACAATTGGGTTATTTATAGGGATTGATGGAGATTCGGCTTACGATGTCTTATTTCGAAACTCTGTTTGCAGAAGCCACTACGACGCAGTTTACGCACACGCCGGCCGAACGTTTAGGGAATGATCCACCGGTTAGGTATTGCTTGTCATGAACCAAGCTTAGTTTATATAATGAACTGACCACGCAAGGCTGAGCGCACGTTGATGACATTCGCAGTAGCTGGTCATTCGTATGCTCTGTCTGCTCTTCTTGTTTCAGATTATATCGCGGAAAGTATGTTTGATACTATGTGTACGTGATTTTCTCCCATTAATCTGTGTTGCCTTAAAGTCACTCGACACATAATTAGATATACATCATAAATACAAGCTTCGTTGAATCTGACATTTTCAACGATTCCTACGATTTCAGTAATCATGCAGTTGATTTGTACGTTAATCGCTGTACGTCAAGACTATTATTCCCGCAGGGAGTCTAAAGCCGTCCACTTCATCACGCTGAATTGACGAAAGTTCAAAATCACGGGAATGAACGAACGTTTTTTAGACTGTATCAATGAAGCTGCCTTGAACATCAACTAACAAGTTTTCTGGACAATTGGTTGATGAAGGCTGTATGCGCTATCAACCTCTCGAATGGTTTGATTCGCTAAACACGAACAATGGCCCGGCGATTTCATAAAGTAGGTTTACATCCTAGTTTTACACGACCACTCAATCGTTGAATTCAAATAATATATTCCGCTCTCTTCTGACGTATGCACCGCAGGTACACTTTTCGTCCTTGTTAGAATTCACCAGTAATACGTGTATACATTCACAGCAGGGAGTGAATTTTAACCATGGGAATTGTAAGACAAGTACGTCAATTTCATTTGTGATCTAATGATCACGTGGAAGAGGCAACCAAAGAATTTCTGGTGTATTTCCATTAAATGTCTCATTTTTTGGACCGAAAACAGAGTAACTTCTGTGATAAAATATCGTGTGTTGACCATGTGATTAGGATTTCTTAATTAACCGTCTCTTTGTGCCAACTGAATAACTTGCCATCAACATTCTGATTAACATCCGACTTCCTGAAAAACAACAGACAGTCATAAATTGACGATAACTGCAACCAGACAATCCAGTGTCTACCACCAAATTCGTGGATAGTTTGTTCAACCTAATTATATCTCATCAGTACCTATTAAGCTAGGTTCCTAAGCCTAATATCTGTGCGTGTGTGCGCCAAAATTAGCCAACATTTATTTGATAAGTAAAACTACCTAGTTAATTAGTGCAGATGACTGTTAGATGTACCTCTTTCAGAGACCACATCAAACGTACCAGTGACAATATGAACATTCCAAAGAATGGAAATAGAAAAATACGAATATCCGTCACACCAAACTTTGTTTTCGTCTATCAGAGGAGTTGTAGTAAATACCCTCCTGGATTCCCTCTTACTAAACATTGTCGAATGCAAACTGAATAGTGGTCAGTTGAAAGCCGCCTTCAGAAATGTCACGTTTTATAGACACTATATGAAGGATAGGAGCTGCTTCATTTTCAGTTAGCTCAACATGCACAAAGCTTCCGCTAAGTAATCGGATATATAATTTTCTAATCGTCCATCGCTTGCGTATATATCTGGGAAGGATTAAAGATTCCAAATGTTGACTATTGCTGAGGCCACCATCAACTTACTGTGCAACCCTCACATTTACGCCCAAAAAGTAGGCCACGAAACCTACACTGCTTGCAAATCCTAGCCAGCAAAACTTACGAGTCGAAACACCCAGTGTTTCTTTGTTGATTGTCACACATTCGGTTATCACTCTGTTCACCGATTTTTCAACTCAACCTGGCATTTAATCTTAGTTTTATTACGGTGCAAGTATTTCTGTGTATGTTGCTGGCAGTCAATGCTTCGGATGTAAACAGCATAGGTCAAGCCTACAATATATACATTACTGATGTGGTTTTATCGTACGCTTGGTTGGCTAGTGAAAAGTGTATGTATTCTTGTTTACAACTGGATCAAAACGGTTAGATTCATTTGACATTTCACTCTGGTCCACATTCACCAAACAACTCTAACAGTGTTTTAATTGTTCTGGGACTTTTTGGATGATTTCTTCTTCCATCCAAGGAATTTGGGTTGAAACAAACAAGTACGAACACAGATGAAAATCGCGCACTTGGTGCCATTAGGTTGACTGGTTGGTAGAACTTCAATCCCAACTGACCCAGTTTACTTCTGTGTTTGTAGCTATACACTGCAACTGAACGTTCATACTCACGCGAACGAGTAAGTGTGCAAAAATAATTTTGTATGGTTTATGCCCTAGTAGGTAAACGTCACTACGATTTCCGTTAACAGAAAACTCTACCGGTTTGATCAACGAAAAGCTCAACTAATGAAAGGAGTTGGTGGGTTATGACTTATTTATATGGGATACCAGGTGGGTACCACAGGTTTGTGTTACAAGGAAAGTCGTGTTAGACGGTTGTGCACAAACTGCTCCCGCGTATGAATTCCATTACGCAGTGACGTAAAATGTGATACTCAATATTTCTATCATTAGCTTTGAGACCGTGTGTAGGAGACGAGGCCTCATTGGTTTAAATGTATCCCAATTAGGTACTGTTTATTTGCCTTATATTCGACTCCCAATATAAAATTAGAAGTCAAGAAGATTGATCGTTCAGTACGGAGATGTAAAGATGCTGTAAAAAATGGCTCCCTAGTAAGATATTCGTCCAATCTATGAAAGCAAATTTTGGTTCGGAACTTGTTTGACTCATAGTCGAGTGACCTAATAAGCCTGACCAATTAGTTTTCACAATATGTGCTCAAGAGTTTTACGCAACAATGAAAGTTAGACCATGACTTACATCAGACGTGGTAGACTCATTTCAAACGAACGTTTGCAGCTGTCGATAAAGACGATAAAACAATGAGTAATAACATAAAAACAGCGGTAGTAAACGAGTAAGTGAGATTAATCAAGGGGTCGTACGATCATTGCGTCTCCCAAAATGAGGTGGAAGACAGTCAACGAAAGAAAAAACAATAAAGATTGTTTGAAAACGTCGTAAATATGAGCTGTATCGCGAAGCGTAAGTTATGGGATCCAGGAATTATTACGCCATGACTGATTTTCAACTCAAGAATGAAAGGTGTTCAGACATAACTAGACTTCATAACGTCTTAACTCAACGTCTAGTAATAAATTAATCCAAAGTCTTTTGAGTAAGTGAACCTGCGTTGAACAGTAAGAAACGGCGGATAAAAAAGGAATAGAATCGTTGTAAGATTTTGTACGCTTGAATAGCATTTTATATTCTCGTCTTATTTAAAAGTTAGAAATTGTTTAAGTCGGTTTACAAGGTAGAAACAGCAAAATTATTCCGTCGGCGTAATCTACACGTGCGTTGTTGTGTCCAGAAAATGCACGGTGAACATCAGAATCCAAAATCGGAAGTGTTCACAAGTTATACAACTTATCTTGTCTTTTGATATATACAAATCACACAAGACGATAAGATAAATGGGAAGATGAGATGCTGACAAACTTCTGGGGAACGAGACTTACTTTAAACTGTCAAAAGCTGTTCTCTAATTCTGTACCCAGTAGAGTTATTGGCGTAATATGACGATCATAAATTTCACAGATGGATAACCGTGATTTGGCTGACTGATTAAGTGAACCGTTTTCTTGAAAAAAAACTACATTTCGTGACACCAACGTATAACTCTTGATGTGACAGTGAGGTATAATTCCCCAGAAGCGGACTTTACTGCAGTTGTAATGAAGGAACACTGTTTGTTGTGTCATGTGACCAAGATCCGGAGACAAGCCATGCTATGAGCTGATCACTGATTATTGACCCTAAGAAAGATCAGACTCTCGGTACGAAGGTGTTTGTCAATGTAAGATGAAGACTGGCAATGATAACCGGTCAAAACAATTGGAAGGTGGGTTTGAAGAAGGTTTCGCTGACGAGTGACTGAGAAAAGGTTACACTGTAGCATAAATCATGGGAGCACTGTCTCTAGAAGCCCGCCTTAACTCGTGAAAAGGATACCGGTTAGTAGTTACTAGGCCGCATTTCGCGGACAAATATCATCAGTGACCTATGAGAAGGGGAAGGTTTTCTAGCAAATTGAATTACTCAGAATACAACAGATCACCAATCAGTTTTGCAAATCTGCTCTGCAGCATTTTAGATCTGACACTGGGAGGGAAGGAGCCAAGTGAAATAACATAATCTAAGTTAAAGAGAAACACGATGTTAAAATTAAGATTGTGGCCTATTGATAAGATAGGCGAATGGCTAAAAGTAATTTCAAGAAAAACCCTATTAAGTTAGAAATGACGAACAGATAAGTTAACGATATACCTCATATCACTACGATTACTTTTGTTTATTGTGCTCAACACAGTAGGTGAAAACGAAAACATGCTAAACAAAAGAACACTGGTCATACTATGCCTTAGAAATTTCGAAATTCTGCTACTTCAATCGTCAAATGAAGAGTTGTGAATGTTGTCAGTAAGTAATGTGACGTTCTAAACAGAGTGGTGCTACAGAGATCAGTATAGAAGAACTTCCCATCAGCGTTCTCCATTTGAGTGGTTGGAGCACCGTTGGAAATTTTATACTGCTTGTTGTGTGTTATTTGCTTGAATTCAACTCCGACATGTCGTTTTGAAACCATTAAACGTAACCTGTTAGTATAACTACGAGAAGGAGAAAAGCCATTCGTCACATATAGTATTTGATGTACTGATTACATAGAACTTTTTGTTAGAATTCATACGATTGACTGGCCTTCTGGATCTTCGCTAAATAGTTGTTTAGTCGGCATTCAGCGTTTTTTCGCCTTCCATTTTAATTGACGCTTTCGATATTTTCAGGAGAATTCTTGCAAGACACATCCTGTTAATACTACGAAGCTATCAGTTGCGTTCACAAAGTAGACAACGGATTCAGTCAAAAAGGCAAATTGCCCACTAGTGTGTTACCGTGTCCTAGTAAGTCAGTTTGGTTGATAACACATTGAAACCGTTATTATAACGGCATGGTTTATTTGCAGTTATGCGGACCATCAAAGTAGCAAAATCGGTTACTCACTCAGCACAATAGTGTACGTTACGTGACTCACTCGAA
Organism: Paragonimus heterotremus; assembly: GCA_013368495.1. NCBI lineage: Eukaryota > Metazoa > Platyhelminthes > Trematoda > Plagiorchiida > Troglotrematidae > Paragonimus > Paragonimus heterotremus. The sequence goes on from LUCH01005039.1 coordinate 35,360, forward strand.
ATGCTGACGATACAGATAGACCGACTAACTCACATTAAGGTTGGTGTTAGTTGTTAGATGCTTATGTGCAAGAGCATCTAGTAGACTCCATATGACACAGTCAATCGGTTGGGTCATTGAGTCCAAATGTGGATTTTCCGGGATTCTGGTGGGGCTCCGTAGCCCACCTGGTAAAGCACCTGCCGTGTATGGGCATACTGTTTTTGTCGCCGAAGTTCAGGTTTTCACACTCATATATATATATATATACATATATATATATATCTATATATATATATTCAAAACGGATTAGCCTGTCACAGTGACCGAAGCCAAAGGACGCCTGCGTTTTAAACCGTCATCCCAAGTGGCTTGCGCTGCACCACTCGCCGCT
>LUCH01005040.1:15200-25506 GCA_013368495.1 Paragonimus heterotremus
GCTACAGGCTCATCTGTTACCAGTGTTACCAGTTGTGTATGTTGGTTTACAACTCCCGAAAGCCATGTATTCATAACAGTGACATAAAAACCACATCTGCCAGTAATTTTGCTTGAAGCCATTCATTGACAATGAGAATGTCGATCAGTAAGTATGGATCAACAGTTAGGTGACTTCGAGGAACTGGAATCAAGGCCATTTTTTCGTAATTGTTGCCCAGACATCGATAGATAACTTGACATTTCAGACAGGGAAATCATTCTGGCATTTAGACGAACGCTTTGTGTTTATGTTGAATTGAACAAATGCCCTTCAGTCACTACTGAGAATATATTCACAGAACAGGGCCGACAGACGCGAAGGTATAGGCAGTTTATATGAATGAGATGAGCAGTGACCAATCCGATTGTTATTACACATAGTCCGAAACTTGAATCGACACTCTGCTTATCATATTCATTAGATCACCTCCGCAGAACACGTCGGATAACTTACTGTAAGATAATGAACATACTCTGTCTTATTCACTAGGATGGAAAGAACGTCCTGAATCCCGAATTCGTTAGTGGACTCCTGTGATGTATAATGATGACGACAAATTGTTTAGAACAGAATGACGGCCTGGTACTATCACTGGCGTGATTTCTCAATGCATGAAACTTGTTTCTTCTCAAAGTTGGTAGTTTCCGACTCGATTTCCGTGACGCCTTTATGTGAAATGAAAACCCTTAATAAACAATGAGATTCAGCAGTCATCATGGAAATTTTCCTAATGTCAGTCACGAATACATGTGTCATCATTTTTCAACAAGACGATGCAATATTATAAACAGAACAAATGCAATGAAAACATGGATACTTTCTCTCGAAATTCAAGTTTTCGAGAAAGCCAACATATTAGGACTGTTAAGTTCTGTAGATTACAGATTCACGGTGTAGACAGAACTGAGTCTGCAGCTGAGTGGCTGAAGAAAGAAATGAACAGCAATGAAGTAGTTTGAACCCTACCAGTTTGTTAGGAGCATGCCTATACTGTCCATCAAAGTTACTACAACAAAAACACTAATCCACATATTCGTGGAGAATAACCTTAGCCAACCGTCTTATCTGTCCGCTTCCATCATAGAGCCAAGTGGCGCTAAGAGGATAGAATCCAGACCTCATAAAACAAAAGACATTAACTTCTCACGGAGTTCTGATCCTTTAGGCCGTACTCTGTATGAAAAGACAATTCACAAAAATAGGCGCGGTCCCGTAGTTATCAGTATTTGCATACCTTCATATCACGCACGTGTCTGTCTTGGTTGATTGTAGACCGCCGACTTTTGGTGTCAAAGAGCTTTAGGCGTGGCACCCAACAGGGGTCACGACAGCCACAAATCACTGTTGGCGTATATCAAAAGGAAGAAAGCATGTCTATGTTGGATGTAGCACCTATTGTTTTGCTAGTGAGTGGGCGGGAGTTGGACAGGATAAGATATCTAACCAATATGTCACAGGTAAGCTTCGGACAGAAGTGTTGACAAAATGTGTCCCATATTTTCAGTGTACACACGTGCGCAATGTACCAATCCTTTCGTCGAGGCGCCGGATCAGCACCCAACTGGTTCACACACCACCTCTGTGTAAGAGATGATCATCCACGAACAATGTTTTTTCCCAATGCGGCAAGTGAGAACTTATGTTTTTGGATGTTTTGTTACCAGATTGACAAAAAGCAGAAGTATTTTTTAAAAATGAGTATGGGCTGAGGATTCAGTTTGTACGATTGATTGAGAAGTATGGGTGGTTGTGGAGTAGATTTATCCGTATGGATTTTGTTCTGACTATGAAAAGTTTATATCTTGAAAAAAGTAATAGCTTTTACGGAAACCACATCCAGCAACCTCTTGGTGTAAGTGCTGTGAACCCTGAGTGGATTAATACGAACGGATTACTGACGAGTAGTCGGTGATTTGGCTGATTCCAAGTTGACCATCATTCGCATTTTTAACGTAGCCTTCACATTCAAATAGACTTTCCAGCCAGCCTGTTTCAAAGAGAAGCACTACACTGGAGCTTTGTTCTTTTTAGGAGTCTTCGGGACTAGATGATAAGACAACTTGGTTATTATGCAAAAACGAAAGTGGTTAGGCGTTCACATATGATAATTTGGTCATGCCCAATATGAGGTCAATGGCGCAACGGTCAACACGGTTGTTTCATGAAAGCGTGGCGGGAGTTATTGTCCCGGTCGTGGCAAGGATATACACTACTGACGATCTCTAATGAGGGCGAAACTCGAGTCTAATGCTTCCTTTCGAAAGAAGGTGGCTGGAAGGTCTGCCTGAATGTGAAGTCTGAAGTCAAAATGTGAGTGATGCTCAAATTGATACAAACAGCTCAATTGTAAAGATAACTGTATCAAGTGACAGGTCATATCCGACTACATCATTATAACCAAGTATAACTGGTTACTGATCAGCTTAATGGTTTAATCCTTTCATGTTACCTATGTCTAACCTACTGTGTGTGATAATGGATTTTTACAGTTCATTGAGTGTGTCTGATTCCCTTCAGCTATTTTACTGTGGCCATAAAGATACGTTAAACTCTCTACCAAATTCAACAGACTAGTTGGATCTCTGTCACTTACAACGGCTTTTCTTTGCTCTGTCCTCAGTAGTTTCAAAATAGGTGTGGGTCATACTATGTACAACACTCACGTTCGAGAACGGATTCAATGAGTACATTGAATTTCTAGCTAGCCTTCTTTGGAAAGAAATCGTCGAATCGCGTTCTGTTCCAATTAAGGCCCAACAGCGATGTACATCTTTGCCACGGCCTGGACTAGAACTCCAGCCACGCTTTTATAAGGCAACCGTGTTGACCACTGCGCCATTGACTTCACATTAGGCACGACCAAATTATCATATGTGAGCGCTCAGCCACTTTCCCTTGTGAGTAATGATCAGGTTACTCCGATCGTCTCGAGAGGGAACACAGTCGCTGTCTTATTAATTACATACGATGACCTCGCGGCTTGATCAGTAGTAGATAGTATAACGTCTTCGTACATGTAAGTTAAACAACACTCACAACTGACTACACCTTTCGCACTCTCATAAACTTTTAACCAATCCTTTTCCAAAAGCAGCAGAGGATTTGTATTTCACTCTTGTTCGCCGGCAATGCACATAATCCCCATGTCGGGACTTGAACTCTGGCCATTATAGTCGAGAAGTAACTGTACCAACTAGTAAACCAGAGATGTCACCTTTGATTCATCGTACCAAACGTCCACCCGCAATCTCATTTAGACTGTTCTTGACAGCGCTGAGTGAAATACTCAGTGCATTTTCACCCCGCAAATGTTTTGCACAGTTCTGATGCACACTGCCGCTGCATCCGTCAGATATACAATGTCCTCTCTGCCATCCGTTTACCGTCATTATATCTGCGCGCGCATGAAGACGGACCTTGCCTAATCTGCGCCCAGGGGTCTGTGTGAATGTCTTTAACTACCAGCCTAAGTTAGCCCGTTTTTACAGGGGGTTGCTTATAATGAACAATTAGGTTCATGTTTGTGCCTTGCAGACCACTTATGTCGAATGTAATGACGGTTGCGTCCGCCGGGTGTGGTAAATTACAGAACAATTTGCACAAAGTAAGCTTGTGAATTAAAGCCTTCACGGTTGAGACTTGGATGTACAGGTTACAAGGTAGCTGCATCTATCTACCCCACTGGCAAGCCAAAGAACATAAGCATTATCCCACTCATTTGAAAGTCTGGTGGTTTAGCAGGGACAAGAATTCCCTGTATGAAGTCTAATTGACGACAACAGATTGGAAGTAATGGTGGATAAACACATTTATTGTGTTACACTCGACAATTATGTCAGAATTACTGCAATAAACCCCAGCTAGTTTCTGACAAACCCTATTGGTTGTTTAGTGGAATAGAAATTTTTGGAAATAATAAAAGTTGTGTACAATCGATATTACTCGAGGCAACGGGATACACTGCACATTTTGGGTAAAATTGACTATAATCAGGGTTCACTCACTAGGTTGGAAATCATGAATTGGAGTTTATATATTCCACGAAAGAGTGATACTAAACTGAATTTCTGAGTGCAGTTCATAAAGAGGAGATGGAATTATCCGGTGGTGGGTTATTTTGGTGTCATACTGGAAACTTCCGCTGTGAAAACGGTACTTCAAGCAGTAGCAAACGTTAATAATTCCGGTCATCAAAGGAAAACCACTTAGGTGAAATGTTAACAAAAAGTAAGGATAAAACAAAGAGAAATCTTTCAGGGTCGAAAGCTGTTCACGGCACAAGGGTTCGTGCTGTCATAATCAAGGCCTACGCATCGGAACTGAGAAATGTTCTTCATAGTGAGACAAACTTCAGAAGGTACCGACAACCAATGCAACGTTCTCCGCATAAATATGTCAGATTTTCAGGGAGCCTAGAACCGTCAGTAGGTATAAATCAGTGACTGCTTAGGAAGGCAGTCCCACACGACGAATCGCATTGCAAGAAAATGGACACATGAAAACCACGGAAAGTGATGATCACAGGTAAATGGGAAATAGAGTCCACGTCCCAGCCTATAGTACGAAAGACCGACTGAATGACGACATTATGAGAGACTATCCCCTACTACACAACCTTGTATGCCCAGCTAAATTGGCTTTGGCAGTCGTCCACTATACTGACATCCGGTACCACGGCAACGCCGCCACGTACCGCGATAACGTCGGATTTGGTGGACGGGCTCGTCGTTGATATTCATAGCTCCCCGAAAAACTGCGTAGCCCAGATTGCGCAGCCTTTTCGCCAGGTCCTTATTTGTGCCGGGCACAGCGCACGTCGTGAATGGTCCATGACGATTGCAGCATATGAACGCCCCTTTCTGATTGACTTTAGTTGCCATGATAGAGGACTGAGTGGTCACTTCGGCCACCTCGAACATTCCGGACTGTAGTCCGAGGAAGACCGCACTGGAGCTGGATAGCATGAATAAAGATCTTTGGAAAAATACGACCTGGATTCAACGATTAGCGATTAACTAATGGAAAGCGAGACACTTTCTGAGGACCACGACCGTCTAGCGTGTGCTAAAGCTTACCTATCCACGACACATGGGCCTCTTTGTCCGTCACTACTACACCCTGAATACGTACCGGGACAGTGACGCCCTCACGATAGGACCAAGTCCCTCGGAACTGGATACTGACTAGAGAACAGTCTCTCTATACGTGATTTGTACGAAGTGGGAACAGTGGTAGACCAATTCGGAATGCACATGTCAACCAAATGAACTGCGGTGTGAATGTAGCTGATTGGTATGTCTTCGTGAAGGCATAGCTGCTGCCGAAAAAACTAGCGAACTGTGCAGTCTGTAGCTGTGAGCGTGTTTCGGTGGACTCGGTTCAAAACTAACGAGTGATTCATAATGAGCATCAAATGCTGTATCGGAACGTAGAGACGATGATGCGGCTTCAAGAGCGCTTTAGTTGTTTAATTGAAGCATGACATGAAGGTGCTTTCATGGATTGATGAATACTTGACCTGTCAAGGTGAACGGGATACCGAGACAGGTCACCGTGTCAGAGGTGTTTAGTCAGTGCGTAATGTCCGGAGCAAAATTAATAGGTACGTCAACTATAGCTGTTGCTTTGTGCTCATGGTCGCCGTAGACGACCATGGGGTTTACTCTTTCGCAATCTGATTTTCTGTCCGAACAGTTCCAGATCACTAGTGGCGGCTATAAGCTCCTTGAAGAGACGCGTAGGATTCTTGGCCTGGAGAATCAAATCATGGTCGTAGACGAAACCGCTGATCGGTGTATCGTGCAATTGGTACTCAAGCTCCGGTCGAGATAGAGCCAACACCTAATTCATTGAGATAATGAATGGAAGCGAGGACAGTTGGTCACCCTCGCGAACACCACATTTGGATAGGACGACGGGCCTTCGAGCGTAGAGGAAGCATCCCGTTAAGAATCAGCAACGTAATGTGTTAGGGTTGGAGGAGCATTGAAAACTTGAGCTGATCTGATAATAGAGTCTTGCGAGATAGAATCGAACGCCTTCGGCACGTCAATGAAGGTTGCACACAGGCTAGAAGACGTGATTCATGAGTTCTGGAGCAGCGCGTGGAATAGTTAGATCGCTTCGAGCCAACCATCTCGATGAACAGTGGGCAACTGCAAACGCGTATTCCAACGATTAACCAATATCTTGTGGAGACAATGTACCAGTGTTGAGGATGAGGTGTTAAGTATAAATTCGCTCGGAACCAGCATAATGCGGAAGCGGTACAGATGAATTGGACAACCTTCAGTTAACAAGAAGAGATTTAAATATCTAGCCAGAGAAACAGCTTTCATATGCTGCTAGTGTATGAGCAACAGTTTGTTCAAAGCTGGAGCAGTGTTCTCCACGATTTGCAGAGTGCACGAAACTTTCTCTCTAGTAATCTATTTAGCCGAAGACCGGTCCGGAGGCAGAGTCGTACATGATGGTTGCTCACCAATGTGCAGATGAGCCAAGAATACCTCAGACAAGTACTCGTTAGAATTGTCCGGGAAACCGCAATTCGTGTTGTAGTCAGTTTTCCAGTTCCCAGAAAAGACTGCAAAAGCAGCAGCTTTCTCTCACTGATGGCAAAGATTCCGAATCACAGCGTAGATGGCTTTACATATGTGCTTCCCAATCGTGTATGTTCCTGCAGCGACACGAGCACGTCGTCGAGTGACCACTCGCTAGGTGTACGGAAAAACTTATGAGGCGTGCATGTTTAGCAGTTACTTTGTCTGTACCCTTATAAAAATTCCTGCATGAAGACCACAGGCAACTGATTGCGATTCACTATTGTGTAAGAAAGTTTCGCTATTGGACACTAGTTGGATTATTGCTGTCTGAGTCAAACAGGAAGAGTACTCGAACTGTTCATCAGCTTGGGACTCAATATCCGACGTCATGTTTGTCTGAGGCGGAGGTTGGGTAAGCAGTGTGGGCAGTATGTTTCTGAAAAATCACAGCATATAGACGCGTCCTGATGCTGTCCAGAGTACGATCAGGAAAGTGTGACAGGAGCCAGTGATAGAGTTTGGATCGAATGAAACACGACGAAGCCAGCTCATTGGCAAGTCTGACAAGAGAAGCCGGTTCTTGCTTAGTCGAATTCGGTCTCGCGGCTTTCATGCACCTCAGCTGTTCACAGTTGCATTCGATGGGATAGGTAGGCCTCCTGTGTTGGCTGAACCCAATTTTTGTCGGAAAGCTGCGGTCACAATGGACGCAGTCAACGATTGGAGGAGGCTGAGCACCCGCTTTTTATGCTGTACAGTCTCTGCGTCGGTGCATACCAGTATGCGCTGACAAGCCGATGTTCGATCTGCAATCTGGCCACATTCTGAACCCATATGTTCCGCTCACTTACCTTGTGGAGTGGTAGATGCCGACGCGAAAACGATGGCGGTATTTTCATTTCCTTGGTCGAAAGTAACCAATACATTGAAGCTAGGTAGAGTAGTTGTCCCTACATGGAGTTGCTCAACGCTTATCCAGTCAGAAATTGCACCGAGACTGCCCAGTAGGTGGTTCAGCGCGCCGATTATTGCTACCATTAATATTGCTGCTACTACTATTACTCGTACTATTAGCAATATACAAATTTCTGACTCAGAAATAATAATGTTCATACGAGAATGGAATACAATAAACTTAGATAACCTTGCAATACTGTAAATAGAATATATCGTGAGCAATCATACACATACTTGGCACATTTCAACGAGTAGTGACTCATTAGAAATGGTATTGAAAGTCGTTGACTATGTGAATTCGGTTAACACCGTTTGGAGATGGGTATGGCATCACGAATATAGTTATCAGGTCTGAGTTAAAGGATAACCAAGGATGACCCTGTCATGACTAGCTCAAGCAAGGTATTTTAGATAGGATTTGCCGTAGCATTGGAAAAAGTTCTTTGTAATTGGAATCACTCGTTTGATGTTGCAACTTAAATGAGTGACCTTGTGAACAGCCATTCGATTAAGTGTGAGAATGCTCTTCGGTTCATGTGACATCTATCGTCAAGTTGCTTTGGTCCTAATACGATCACCTATAACATGTAAATGGCACACGCGAAGCTGATCCAGTCCTAGTAAACTTCTCGACTAAGGTCAGTGAAGAGTACCAGCATGCTTAGTAGATCATTAGTTTACTTATTCAATCACTTATTCGTTCTTCGTAAGGCATGGTGGAAGGCCTTGAATAGTTAAAGCAAGACGAGGTTGTGTCAACGGTTTCGGCAGCAACGGGAAGCTGCCTAAATCAGACGTCCCAAACAGCCTGGTTAGCATTCCAGAAGTCGAGCTAACTGTTTTTTCAACAAAGCGCCGTTAAGAGACAGCGAGATCTTTTTAGATTACCCCTTCTAGAATTCACCGTTGGACAGCAAAAGGTGGACAGTATCCGACGATTGTAGAAAATATCACTTTACATTACGATAAGCCAAACGGTTGAAATGCTGTCGTACACACGCTCATCTCACAAGTATGAGAAATAACAGTCGATTCACGAATCAGATGCGGATTAGTACTGAGTAGCTGCAGATGGCATGTGAAACTCGAGTGCAGTTCTAGAGTTTCGACCTGAGTCAGCCGAAAGCTTATTTGAACATGAAAGCTTGCAAAGGATAGTGATCATGAACACCCCGATTCAAGTGAAGTTTGTCAGGCTTGCGATACTCCTTGTGCAGGTTTCTGACAATCAGGGTACACAAACAATATTTGAATATACATCGTGTACTGCCCAAAAACTGTCACTTACACCCTTTTATATGAAAATCTCTTCGTCGTAAAAACCGTGCGTAAACAAACAGCCGAACTGGTAAAACAGTGAGGTAAGATGATGCAAAAGACGGCGCAAAGAACATCGAGGGTCCTCAAGCCACACGGCGTGATTAGTTTTAAACAGATGTTGCATACTCTTCTCACAGTTGACTGATAAAGTACTGAATTTTACGAATCCATTAAGAACTTGCGTTCTTACACATATATCTGCTCAACAATATAACGCGTTACAGAGACGACGTCAGTCAGTCAATTGGCTTGGTTTGCAGTTCCATGTGAATTGCATACAACAAGAAAAATCGGATTGTGGAATGCGGTTTCATTTTATGGGTGTACAGAGTACACCCCGTGATTGACTGAATGCACTGCTGTCCAAATATACATCTCGACTAGACACATTTAGTAATCGGTGTTGACGTTGTTCACTCCACCGGTTGCAAGTGACCATTTCAACCGAGAAAGTAACAAAGAAGATTCCATTTTTGACAAACCCCTTTTCATGCTGTGTGTAAGCAGATGAATCTGGATACGGCAGTTCAGCATGGAATTGAACAATTTTTCATCAAACGAGACACATCTCATCTTCCAGGTTAATCATACACTGTCATCGACAAGGTGGTTTCAGTGAACATGTTTGAACACACTTTTCGATCGGCAAAACTTAAGAGGAGAGTCGATAGTATGCCCCCAAAAGATTAGAGGTAAATAAATGTTGACACATTTACCTTCCATGATAAAACTACAGACCACACATCAACTTGTCAGTGATTATGTGAAATGTGACTGAAGAAGCGTTATCACCTAAAGAATCAACTGCCACTCGTGGCGGTTAGTTGCAACAGATTCAGATTTTGAGTAGAGAACACGTCAAAAACATCTAGTATGAGATCATTACGTCGTGAAGAAAGTGGCTGTTACTTATGCTCAGTTACGAAGTGAGCAAAAGTTTGTTTGTGATGGCGTACACTACTCAACAGATGCCGGCTTCATGGTGACTAGTAGGGTCTGGTTGTTTACATAAACTGAACACCTTCTACAAATAATCGAAGCTGTTGCATTCAGATGAATTTTCAACCAGCCTTTTTAGAAAAGAAACACCGTACTTGAGTTTGGTTCTTATTAGTGCAATCGCTATATAAGTCAAAACCTCTTACTGATCACCGGTAATCAAAAGATTGCTCCGGCTAATTTCTGGGAGGTCAACTTGGACAGAATTCCACAGTCATGGGTTTATCGGCTGGAGGTAACAGGACAGTAACCATGTCTCCTCTCGTGATGGTCGGTCAGTCTGAATAATACTCACAAGTGAATGTGGCTGAGCGTTCACATGTGATGATTCATTCAAGCCTAATGTGAGGTCATTGGCGCAGTGGTGAACACGATTGCCTCATGAAAGCGTGGCCGGAGTAATTGTCTTGACCGTGGCAAAGATACGCATTACTAACGGGCGGTAA
>LUCH01005040.1:32065-55372 GCA_013368495.1 Paragonimus heterotremus
CACCAAACAGGTTTGAGGAAAAACATCATATAATTGGTTATGACATTAATGTTAACTTTCTTAGTGTTAGAGAACTCGCAAACTGGTTTCTGGTAGAGACGATTGACGCCTGGCTTACTTAACGCTGTTTTGAATGGTTTAGCTGTTAATTACACGCAGTTCAAGTGACAATCCCATGATAGGTCATTGGGTCTATACACGAAGAATGTCAACCAAACTCGAGCAAACAGAAGAATTCTTGTAAACCGTTTGCGAGAGGACAAAATTGAGTTCATCGGCCAGAACAAGTTCACTGTAAAAGTTTCATTACACACGAGGTTAGCCAATCAAAGAGGCGCTGAAGAAAGATCACTTTGTTTGTGTCATCAGTTTTAACAATTCTCCGCGCTGATCGCATGACAAACGGAACGGTTCAACACATGTATCATGATAGGAGTAGTGAGTGCACACCAGAGAGAGTATTATACGATCATACCAGTACACGAGGCTTCAATATGAAATAAGATGTGATGCATCGTATGATTCGTCTACAATTTGATGAATGGATAGAGATAAACATAACCGATTCCTGAACCGCACAAATGTGATAGCATTTGTGCCATTGCAGACGTTTTGAAATTTACACGAAACCGTGTGTTGTGAAAGAAGACATGAATAGCGGTCACTGTGCGAAAGTTTGAATATTGTATGTGCTAGAACTTCCGAACCAGAATTCGTTTTAGGACATCTGTTGAGAGGTATGTACACTTCAACGGTGGACCATGTTTTTTACTAGGACTGTGAGGGCACTTCCGTAGGATTATGTTGCGTAATCTAGTTGGAATAGATAAAATTGAGGTAGATGACAAAAACGAACTATTTTCTGTACAGCTTGCTCGTTTCTGTTGATTTTTCTTGGACGGCAATACTTATGAAACTATTGTCTTTAGATCAAATGTCGAGTTCGCACGGCCTGCAAAAATATGAGGATTCAAGTTAATTAAATCTCTTATAATTTATACTGTACTTTTTTTATTCACTCTCATGCGATTACAAAAATAGCCGACAAATAATACGGGCGTGACGCCCTGTTTGTGAATTTTCGAGTTATCATTGCAGAAACATTGTATACAGTAGGTGAGAGGGTTCATGAAGTATTTCCTGAGACGGATTATAAACGTCTTCACAAGACAAGAATTCAACCAGGTCAGATGATGATATACCGTTGCATCTAGAAGGCTTCTATTGAATTGTGTATGGGCGAAATTTCTTTAATGTGGAACTCAGTAAACACAACCAATGAACACTGTAATCGGTGAAGGGATATGGTTACATTAAAAGTGAGAATTTCCCTGAAATTTTAAGCACTATGTTAACAAGAGAACGTAGATCTTTCACAAACAGTTCGATGGTATGAATGAACCACATTCAACCTGAATAAAATACATAGCCAAGTTACCAAATAAAGAAGCACCTGAAAGTGAAGTAATTATTGATAGCCAGGTAACTACGATGCTAACAAACAGACTTCACATAAGGGTTGATAAGCAAACCTGCACGACAGTCTGGACAAACTATGACAGACAAAATATACATCGGTACATAAGCATTCAGTGGCAAATTACATATACATTCATTCCTGCAACGATAGTTTGTAAATGAACAAATCGATAGCATTCAGTTTTGACAACAATCACTCAAATCTGATCGCACAGCAACAAGCTACATTCAGTTTGAAAAGCTTTACAGAAAACGAATTGTACACAAAAATAATAGGACCAGATGTAACAAAATCGTACTGTCAACCTTTGTGACGTAATTTTACAAAACATTAGGAAGACGTGTTTTTGTCATTTTGCCTTCTATCTTTGATACAGACGAAAGAGTACAACACGATCAAACTCAGATTATTACGAACCCACTTAAAATCAAATTCTACTTCGGCCCCCAACCTGTGTCTCATGACATTTTTGTGCGCTTGTCAAATGACCTCGAAATTTTCTAGAGTGCATGTCAGTAGATTCAGTGTAGTGATAACTAGAAGAAATAGCCATACATTACGCATAAATTGAAGACGCTGTACTGCTGAAAATTCGCAGCCTATTGCTAATTTGGAACAGTAAACAGAAACAAAACAAATCCCAACACCAGAATATATGGGTCATTGTGACGGTTACCACTCTACCTGGTGAGTTCCAGTAATCGAGAGGCCAAAACTCCTCTTCCTCAAATAACCGACGATCGCCAGCAGTTAGTTCTGACATAATTATTCAGTTAGAAGCTGCTAACAATAGTGCCTGCTTGCATTAGATATATCCTGGTTTTTAATTCCTAATGAAAACTAAATTATAATCAGTTATAAGTTAAGCATTACACACTTGACTGCAGCCTTCGTGTTCAGATGTCATGACTTTGATAAATTTTTGCACGTGTGGTCGGAAAGTAGGAAATGCCACTCAGGGAAACATTACATGAATAGCGTTTCCTCACCGTTTTGTTCAATAGGTAAGATGCCTGGTTAATGTAGTGTTGTCTCCTGGAGCTGTAAGCATCAGGTAAACGACTTGAAAAAAGAACGTGGGAAAGGAATTGATTATTACGAACTGACCATCCGTGGTTAGTAGAAAGGTGGTTCCGACATATTCAATGTCAGAGCCTGAGATAATCGTCTGACAGTCCGTATGAATATACGGCAACTGGTTACCTTGATTGCTTGATATGTTCTGTCGAAAAAGACAGTTATCTACTGTCTTTTAGGGGAATTTGGACTTAAGAGCCTGAAAGAAACTGAACAGCGCAGCTAAATTGTCACACATTAAGATGTGTAAATAATAACTCCCGTTGCAATTGTAGGTTTAGTAATATTCAGCCTCAAAACGGTCTTGTTTGAATTATAGTCCTAAAACATTCAACAGGTTCGGAGAAAACGGGTAGACTTAGTGTGGCCGGATATTTTCGGTGCATAACTCGTTCACGTAAGGCCGGAGGTCGAGTGAATAAGTGCTTTGGTTCGTTACACTCCTTATCAATCCAGATAAGGAAGACGACGATCTGGTTGAAGATGATCGTCTTGTAATAAAATAATACTTTCTTACTAAAACTAGAATGACTGAACGAACAGTTTAGATATTGTTTCCATTCAGCCCTCTATAGCTTCAATGGTTTTCACATATTTTCCCTGACCGAATGAGACTAATGTTACCATTAAATCCGGATCCGATGGGGAAATCAACCGTACAAGACAAATAGCTGAATCTATCTGTCGACTGAATGGCGACCTTGACTGCATTATGACCCATAATCGCTCGCATTCATATTGGAGACTGAGCGAAGGGATGATTGGGTACGAGGAGCAGAACGGCATGACAACCTCAACTGTCTCACCGCTGTTAGGTGTGCGATCGCAGCAATGCACCACACACTCGGTGGGCCCTGTTCACATGACTTCGATTTGGGCTGCACAGCCATTCCGTTGCTGCCTGTTGTAGTCTGTCCTCCGCACCAGTTTGGGTTTAGACCGAATAACGCTCAGGCGATTCAGAGTAGGAAAAAGTGAATTGCTGAGTAAGATGTTAAGCAATCCGACATGAATTTCAAAACAGGTAGCTTGCCCTTGTAACTACCATCACACCAACAACTCAGATAACAATCAGACAGGAACGAAAGAGAGGTTGTCAAAGTTATGCGATAGACAACCGATGTCACAACTTCTCCTGGTTTCATCAATAGTATGGTCTATAAATACTGTTGTGAAAAGGCGTTGTGATCAGGGCACGGCACCAGTATGGCGAAAAAGTGTACAACAAAGCACAATATTTATTGTTCAACTTGCTAGTTGCCACGCCACGCACGCTGGCGTTAATGAACCGGAATCCCGGTCTACAACACATCCCCGTCTTTCGCTCACACGTTCTGTACACTTCTGCCCGGTTTGTGTGTAACCAATGCCCTCAATCAGAGGGGTTGTCCGTCTTCCATTCCTCGTCCGTTGGTCCGGTCTCGTTGGGCGATGACTCGTTCTGTCGCCCGTGTTGTCTGCAATCAATCCGTTATTAGTGATAAATGGATTGAGAATAACACAACGTTATGAGCAAGTTGTAATACTCTACGTTTCAACAACCTCGGGTGGCCTTCCTCAGGAGTGTTGTAATCGGAATCACACCAACAAAAGAACAGAGGTCACGTGGGATTTGCCGCGGTTAGGTCAATCTGTGCAGCCACTGGATTGGTTGGTCGAATCGCGGTTGAAACGTAGAGTATTATAACTTGTTCATAACGTTGTGTTATTCTCAAACCATTTATCAATAACGTGTTAAACACGAGGCCCAAGCTGTTTGACTTCGTTCGTACAAAATTTAGTGCGAATACCTTATATCCGTTATTAGCTTTAGCCGTATTACACGACCACGTCGAGACACTCCACGGAGTGTGAGAATGATCGTGCCTCCGATCTGGTCATCCATTCCATTTTGCCTGCTATGACTCGCCCGTTGGTTCGATCTCGTTGAGCGATGGCTCATATCATCGTCCGTGTTGTCCACAGTGCGATCGCTGTGAATTTTTGAACACGCCTTATTGTCGACTTGGAGTATTCCACCGACAGTTAGAATACTCGCAATTCCGGTTTAGTAATCCACTGCAATAGACTATTGATGTATTTCATTTGAACAGTTTTCAGTGACGCAGTACCGTCATTTTTAAGTACCATAGAGGAAGGAAACAATAGAGCCTAGCTCATGGGTTGATACAATTGCTGGGTACTTTCATAGTTTCCTCTAACAACAGTAAGGGAGCGGTGCTGGATCATCGAAATTGTGTGAAAAAAAGTTACTGGAACAATATTCTATTGACAGGTGTTGAGGGGGTCACCGTGTTGTGTTTTACAGAACCAGAAACCAAATCACTCATCTGGTTTGAAATGAGACCTTTGCAATGTGGTGGTCTACATGAAAAAGTCTCTGGTGGTTTTATTTATTTCAAGAAATTCGATGTCGCTATTGTTAGTGGTATACTCAGTGTGCACAGTGAAAGCTGTGAATCCAGCAGATAAACAGTAAGTAGTTGGGACGATATGTAAGAGGTGACAGGTTTTATAATTAAGATATGTTGTACCAGAACTGTGGGTATGAAGTTGACTCAGACAGGAATCATAATGATGTTCCTGAACGAAATGATACTGTCCGGCCACCATACTGAGAACCTAATCAGCGGGTAATATCTATGGTAACGTACGTTTTTCAGTGAGTTATCAACTGAGATGGAAAGCTGTTCCACTTCAATCTGAACTCTTATATGGGAGATCAAAATATCGTCACCAAGTAGAGCATGGTAAGTGTCAAAGGCTGCCTGCTTGTGGGTATGATCACCGTGACCGAATAACTGCGTAGAAAAAAACTTTTGTTTGGCTTAGACGTGACCTGAAATAATGGTCAGATCTTGAACGGATTATTCAATTTTGTGGGATCAGACTGAACAACTTCACTCGCTTGGACACAGTCAAGAACAAAACAAGAGATGTAATCTCTAAGCCACAGGCATTAAACTATAATGTTTATAGACATTTTGTTTGTGAAAGAACGATGCCCAACATTTGAACGTCCGCCCCTGAGGTTGTAAATTGTTTAATGTCATCTAGAGCACGAGGTCGCATACGGGCTAGCTGGCCGATGCACCTATACAACGTAGTCGCAGCAACTTTGTTGTGAGAGGCAACTGTGTGACTGGAAGTAAAGCCACGTTTCCAGTTCGTTACGAGGAGACGAGGAGCAGTAGTGTTGACTACTCTGGCTGACTGATGCACCAAAACGGCGCTAGAAATTCATAATTGTTCCAGAGACGCAGAAATTTTCAACTCGCGTTGTCTGACATGGAGTACCTAGAAGAGTTTATATTGCTTCACGTAGATTGAAGTAAACGATAAGATTGACAAGCATCCTCCCTTATTCCTCTCATACAGTGCTTGCAGAGTAGGTGATTTACAGTGTATATGAATGACTCACTAGATATTGGTCTCGTCTGTAATCCTGGCAATATTACCTAGTGTGTCTGGAAGATCACGAAGTAATTGCCACCCACTCTTATGTTGCGAGAAAGATCGGACATATATCTTTCACGAGATCCTGGAACGACGTACTATGTCTTTAGATCTAATCAACTCAACAAGTTGCCTTATGCTCCGTAGAAAATAAATATTTAATGTTTATGTTGCTAGCAGGTAAAAAGAAAAAGTCAGTTTCGACTGTTTTACATCCACCCACCCCATAAATATTTCGGGCTTCTTTTTGCAAATCATGCTAGTTGAAGGAGGTCAGAAGTCACTGGAACAGCTAAGAGTGAACCTGGATGATGGTTGGACTTAATTGAAGGGGAGCTTTCAAATTTTGAAAGATAACTATAAAAACGACTAATGAAATCAGGCAACGATTACAAACAATGGATTTGCATGTGGGGAAACAATAAATTTCGTGAGATGAGAACGAAGGGTAGCACTTCAATTTGAGAAACGTGTTTTGGTTCTACAGGAATGCTTGAAATTGTATATCAGAATAGCAGCGGATTTGAGTGAGGGGCAATACAGTCAGTGGAAAAGTAAACCGCATGAGAAGAGTGGTTGTAATGGACATGTGACAAAATGATGTGAAACATGTTCCATCTAATCTTTATACAAGCATAACCAACCTGACCAAACAGGGGTAGGCTTGACCTTTTTCGTGGCACCCATCTATTCTACAGCTTGGGATCTAAGGGGAACCTTTGCTTTCAACTGAGTTTGTTCGTGTTCATCGAAAATTTGTTAAAACTATTATATATGGTATATTTCAATTTGAACATCATCCACAACTGATCGAAGCTGTCACATCCCCATAGACTTTCCAGTCGGCCCCACCTCACGTTAGGCACGACCGAATTATCATATGTGAATGCTCAACCACGTGAGGTCAATGGCGCAGTAGTAAACCGAGGTTGCCCGCTCATGAACAGCGTGTCCGTGGTTCAAGTCCCGGCAGTGGCGATGATATGCACTACTGACGAGCTCTAATGAGAGCGAAACTCGAACCTAGTGCTTTTGCTGTTCGAAAGGGGCCGACTGGAAAGTCTATGGGGATGCGACAGCTGCGATCAATTGTGGGTGATGTTCGACTTGAAATTAATCAAATCCCCGATTGCTCATCAGTAATATACGGTACAGCCTCGGATAATATTTTGCTGCGCTTCTTGATTGCATAGTTCACATTTTTAAACCTACAGATTAGCATAGGAATCACACGCTCCGATGGCCAGATCAAATTCACTTCACTGTGTGCTTTCAGTCCTGAACAGTTGAAATGTTTACCTACACCTCTATTTTTATCACTACTGCACATCGTTCTTCACCGTCAACAGAGACGTAATTGCCGCTAGAATCCCTGGTGGTTGTCAGGATTAGCCGACAGCCTCGGCAACAAAACAACCATGTTGATTGTTAGGATAGATAAGGGTTACTTCTGTCCACCTGCAGCCGATTGAGAAATGGTAGAGCACAGATAGAATCAGCGATTAACAACCATCCTAGCTACTCCACCGGTGTACCGTGTTGGACATGAAGATCAACAGCTTTTGACGAGAAGATGGGTAAAAATTTGAGGACGTCGTTTAGATTGTCCACTACAAAAAAAGCTCAATTTTGCTATGAAAATGAGATTGCTGCTCACCTGGCAACCACCGTGCCAAATACGTGTTGGCACCCGTTTGTCTTTTAGTGACCAGTAGATACCTCAGTGGCTACATTGTATGATGAGTCATTAACTTTGACTTATGATAAAAAGTTCAACGTCAAATGTCAGATAGATTCAAACTGGTAAGTCGTATTTCACTTTCTGATCTCGTTCGCAGTGTTATCTTTGAGAGTTTGTGGGCAAAACAGATGTTCAATACACAAAATCCTAGTATAAAAAATGAATGGAATGAAAGAGGAGAAAAGTAAGTTGGGCAGCATAATCCCCACTTGGAGGTTCTACTCTTCTAACGAGGCTATTTTCATCCGTTCAGCTGGAACGTCTACAGGCAACTAATGTTGGAAACTCACTAGATTCCAAAACGAAATCAAAGAGGCAGCAATTTTGACGCTTGGTAATCTCAAGTGTGTCAGAAGAAATGCACATAAGTCAACTCAACAAAGTGTCCATCATAAGAACATTTGAAAAGGTTAGTACCTGCATTTTGAAAGTTTGTACCCTGATCCTATACACAAAGTTTGGTGAATACGTTGTTCGATCGAACCAAACGTAGTTCCACTGAAGATACACTTCAAGAAGAGATAGCATTGCTAGAGATCACCCTATAGCTAAACGATTACCCTGAACCGTTTACTGATAGATTCAACCAAACTCTTGACTTAAGAATTCGACTCGACACAGTGTCCAGAAAGTCGGTATTTCTTCTTCTTTTCTTTAAGGTCAACAACGTATGCCAACTAATTCGTCGTCGTCTGGTTAGTTCTGTCTCGAAAATACACAGTGCGGTCTTCCCAGTGATTCTGCTTGAAACATTTCGGAGTCCAACGCCATGTATGAAACCATCGTACTCGAGTCAACCAAATCCAATATTATCTATGAATATCGACGTAGCTGCATGTACTCCCACATAGGGAGGACTGGGCGCCAGTTGAGAACCCGAGTCAATCAATATATCTCGAATTCAAGTCACACAAACGTTTGGCGTCACAGCCGGGCATGGAAACAAGGGGCCTGCATCATCCATTGCACATCATATTACAATGGCAGTTCCTGTGTCTCCTCTCCAGGCGATCGAACAATCAAAGCATTGCTCACAAGTGAACATGGTTGAGTGTCTACATATGATAATTCGGTCGTGCCAGATGCGTGGTCAATGGTGCAGTGGTAAACACGGTTGACTCATCAAAGCGTGACCGGAGGTGTAGTCCCTGCCGTGGCAAGCATATGCACTATTGACGAGCTGCTCTGATGAGAGCGAAACTCGAGTCTAGTGCTTCTACTGTTAGAAAAGGGCCGACTGGAAAGTCTTTGAGAATGCGACAGCTGTGATCAGTTGTAAGTGATATCCAGCCCATATTAAAACCAAATCCTCTATTATTCACCAGTAATATTCTAATGACGCAACACCGATGCGATCCTACAACGACATTTGGCCTTATCTAGACAACATCACACAGGTGAACACTGCGCTAGGCTTTAGCTGGATTTATGCGAAATCTCAGAGCCATCCTGTGAGTTAAGCACCAACTGTCTGTATGGCTGTATCTACCATGGTAGTGACAATGATTGTGAATTCAGGTATCTGGCTTTGCTAGTATCTCGTTTGCTTTATATTACCGATATATAAGCGGTTTGCAGTGTGCACTCACAAAGATGCAGCGAAATTTGTTTGGCTAGAAATCTTGCAATACCAGTCTACTCTCTGCTCTATTCATTGCCAAACCTACTGAGTTCCTACGTCCTGTTTTGCAGGCAGGGTACAACAATAAAATGAATAAATAGGATTGGTCCCGAAGTCTCGGTTATCTTTATTGTGTTTTGGATTGATTTGTAGCTTGCTTGTTTTACCTCATGGCACACTTAACCGAGTAGTCGTACTCTGGTTCTCGTTGTACCAATATCCGATACTGCATCAGAACACCATCCGGATTGTTCACTGCGCTGAAATCAGTTTGCTCGAGTTGCCGAAATGGATTAACTGTAGCCTTCCGTGAATCAGTGGTTGATTTCGTATCGAATTATTTTGTTTAATCCAAGCCTCTTTTAGTTAGAATCCTCAGTAGACCAGCCTGCAAGGAAGGTCGCCTATCACAGTACTTTCTGGATTTTGGTTGAGGCCCTCATTAAGTAGAAAATGACACAGTATTATCCCTTGATAAATGAATTCTAATCCACGCGAACCGGCTGACTGTATCTTTCTCTAGGATTGTTTCACTCGGTTAGCATAATCAATTCAGTGGTTTTACAAAATCAACTTTGTCGCAGTTCACACCACAAATCAGCAGTGAATTGCGGGTGTTCAAGGGGATCTTCGTCCCATTAAACTATGTACAGTTTGTAGGCATGTAAAGCTTTGATCTCATCGTTGTTCCTCCCTGACAAATCATCGATAGTCTTCGGACAGGAAGCATAGAGCTAATGAAAATGTCCCCATTAGCTTTTCGGTTGTTCCTATCAAGATGAATGGAGTAAATAGGGCTGCCATCATCAACAGCACAAACCTCTTGGAAGATGTGCATCAAAATGCGCTATCAACTGTGTGAAATACAGACGGAGGGAGAAAGGGAGATTGTACAAACGGTCATGGTAACATTTTTAAAAATGATTTAATTTTTGCCTTATTAATGTTGTGTGTACCGTCGTTGGCTGACTTGTTGTGTTTCGCTTCTCAAGAGGAAGCATCGATTAAGACAGACAAATTTTAGGCTACACCATGGATGGTCGATGTGAAAGGCCACGTAAAATCAGATCGTGCAGTGATGACTATCAAAAGCAAACATTCGTGGTTTTTTATCAGACAACCCCCCAAGCACATACATTGATGCGTATTGTCAAACATACGGCTGTGATTTGAGGGTTTTAGTACACTCATTAGAAATTCGGACAGTAAAAATCTGACCGGAGTTGAGTATTAACAATTTGGACAAGTAGAGGGCTGCTGTCGGAAATTGCTCCTTGAGGTTGTGCTACATGCCAAGAAGGATAGTGGGTTCGGGAGTATCAGTTGGATGAACGGCAATTGCACATCGAAGCACCGTCCAAATCTTTAAGTCCTCCAATCGCCAAGCACCAACTTTACACCACTCTTCATAAACTAGCTTGTAAACGTGAATAAGCAATTTCGTGTTGACCAGCTTAGGGTTCGTGCTACAGTCAACTTTGCGTCACTCACTCGATACATATTTCACAAATGTCATTTTTTCGATCTTTCTGGTCGTTGTGATGACCGCCTAGTGAGTCCACTTCACGATTTCGCCCGCATTCGGCTAGAATCAGGTGCCTACAATAGCCAAACAGTAAGTGGCACACAGATAGAGCACACGATCGCTGCTTTTACTGAATGAATCAATACCGCTAGGTTCAAGGACTGCCGGCCAGGCTGCTGAATGATGTTCAGCCGACAGAACGAACATTCAGTCTCTCGCGGGTGTCCAACGGATGGTGGAAGACAGCTAATCATAGAATTGGTCCATTGTAACATCGATGTGATACACAGATAAACCATAAACACCAGGAAATGTGGCAGGTTGACCTCAGCCGAGTAGCCTGAGCATATACAATATTCTAGTACCACCGTGCAATTCGTTTATCAGCAAAGAGTTGGTGCAGTCAGTGATTATCAATTAGAAGCCGTGCTCCCAAACTCCTCCTGTCGGTCAACCCATCTTGTTGAATGTTCATTCTGCCTCGCGGGACATGCCTTGACCTACAGACTTTGCTTCGTTCAAGGTTGTGGCACTGACCTGGTAGTTGCTCAATTCTATGACGATCAGGAGATTGCGGTGTTTTAGTCAACTGATTTTATTGAAATGCAGCAAAGTAAGCACACCGTGCGTTCCGACGGATAACGTCCTGCGTCCTCGAGCACATCTCAGAAGTAAAGCGAGTTTTTAACTCAACATTTTGACCTTTGTGACAAAGTGCAAATGGTTTTTCTTGGCGAACCCACCGGAGGCTTCTGGCTCAAAAGCCTTATCCTCGAAGCAACAGGCATTCTTGAGGGATTCTACCCCTGGCCATTAACTCAGAGGTCTGGTTTATTTAGCTTTAATGCACCAACGTGACTCGGAGGAGCAATAAAAAAGAGACTGATGCCACTCTGGTTAATGATGCACGCATTAAATGTACTGTAAACTATACCAATCTTTTCAGTTGTGTGGGTTTTTCGGTCGTACTAGTTAACGTGCTACCTGTCACGGTCACTCGTTGAGCAGTCGGTACACGTTTTAACTCCTCATTCTCAGACAGATGATAACGGACTTGTAACCAGAACTGTAATCTTACAGTATATCCAAAAAGTTTTACCTCACTATATGTGCACTCCTAAACAGTCAGCACTGTGACATACAAATTTATCATTGCAAATGCTTTGTGGCTGTCTGTACGCCTTTGATCCACCTGACATCGCTGAATTTTGAAGAATCGAAGTCCCAGTCAAGATAGCCTACTGGATCAAAACAGCTGTAACTTAATTGTTATTTAGTTTTGCCATTTATCTCAATGGACTCCGTAGATCAGTACCGTTGCTGGGTCGTGTGCTTCAGACAAAATTTAACCATTAAGCACATACTACTCATCCCTACACACAAGTCTGGTCACCAAGTGGAAGTAGCGGATGTGATGTGGGCAGTACACCCATATACGATTGGCAGCATCGGTTGGGTGACCGAAGCCATGGGACACTGGTTTAAAACAGTTAACACAAGTGACTTGAACCTTACCACTCGTACACTATGTATTCAGCGTCAACCCAAGAGAATAAAACCGGGTGGTATATGAGTGGAGATCCATATGTAGCCTAGTCGGCTAATGCCGGTCAGCCAGATGGTAGGCTAGTCAGAAAATAGATTTACTTTATCTCAGGAAAAAAACAGACACCAATGTTAAGACCTAAGCTAGGAAGAACGATATTGAAAATATGGAGCAAGAAGTGATTTCTTGTTAGAGTGCATATATTATTGTATTTTAGATTAGATGTGGGCGAAAAACGCAAATTGAAAGTTTAGTCGGAATCCGAATGAAACCTTGTGATGCCCATTGCATTAACAGATCTACAGTGATAAAATTAGAAGTCTACCATACCCCGAAGTTTCTAAAAAACAGAACGAAGGATTTATCGAACACCGGGCGTCGCTGATTGATATGAACGTAAGACAAATAATTGACTTCACTCATTTCCGACTAATGTACTTGTCGAATTTTCGAAGACAGTGTGTTATAAGTAGGTTGATGACTTATCACTTCGAAACGCCTTATAATCATTCCACCACGATCTATGGAATGTTTAGTTATTTCACGTACCGCGTGCCTGAATTCACAGCCAAACCATCGTCGTCCACTAAACCTTCGTAAGCCTGTGGGGATCGTTTTTCTGGCTATGAATTCAAGCACGCGGTACACGAAGTAACTACACATTCCACAGATCGTGATATATATATATATATATATATATATATATATATACTATACATATCAGAGGAGTGGTACTGTGTCATCAACAACAGCAAGTCTGCATACATGTCTGGTGATAAC
The DNA here is from genome assembly GCA_013368495.1 of Paragonimus heterotremus. NCBI lineage: Eukaryota > Metazoa > Platyhelminthes > Trematoda > Plagiorchiida > Troglotrematidae > Paragonimus > Paragonimus heterotremus. The sequence continues at coordinate 45,292 of LUCH01005040.1, forward strand.
ATCTGTGTATGACAGACAAATATACACATATGTATGTATATGTATGTATATACATGTATACATACGTAGCACTCCTCTGATCAGTGCACAGCTGATTCGGAACGAACATTGCGTTATTTTTGGATCATGATTTGAGGGTGGGTTTGAAAGTACACTTCACGGAACAAAACTAAAAAGCTAAAACCCCACTAGAACGGAAGGACAGGATTCATAGTCAGTCGGTTTTTATTGGCTTCAACCCTGTCGTAAACTCAGCGTCAGACAGTAGAAATGCGGGTACCGAGAGCACTGTTCCATCGAGTGGAATACCAAGAGGTTGCAATACTCAAGGGTGAAAGCAGCTTGTGTGTGTCTGTGTGTCAGTTGCTGAGATGTAGAAGATCGTTTATAAAACTCTGAAAGCACACGGTTGACAGGATTGTCAACCTCATGTCAACATCGTGGTGGGGCTAGTACACAGGGGATACATGGGATATCACTGTGCATTTGCAACCAACTCTGAACTGACACGATCCGGAGCAGACCTTGGTTTTTTTCACATGACTCATACATATGAACACGTGACATGCGGAGTTGCATGCGGGTTAAGAAGATGTTGCCAAACCGTGTCAGGTCAAACACAACCAATTGAATTGTAATAACCACAATTCAAACTTAGGTCACGCGTCGGAACATTGAACAGCCTAGCTGAACTGAATGAAACTATACTAAAGACCACACTAGTGATTAAAGCGTTGGTTCTCTCAAGTCAATTGGAAACATAACTAAGAAAATAAACCCTACGGAAAGATTATTTTTGCTCTGAGCAGTCATAAAAGTGCATTATTTAGGATATAAAAATCGAGCCTGTAATACTAAGTCCAAACAACACGCATAACAGTGACTTTGGTGGATTCCAGCGTAAACTGTTCGAGAAATCTTGCTGGGGCAGTCGATCCTGTGGATCATTTGGTGGATTCCGTAGGAGACAGTGGGGCGATTGGGTAACCGAATCCGAATGTGAAATTTCCGAGCTCCTGGCGTGGCTTCGCAGCTCAGCTTTTAGAATGTTTTTCGCGATGAGGAATGGTGTTTCTTTCGCTGGTGCGAATCCGGTCGAAACCCTGACTTTTCACAAATGGGTCTTATCTAAAATAATAACTAAGAGTAAAAGATCCCGTGATCGAAATCAACAGAAGCAGCTCAAATTCAACCATTTTTCCAGCAACAAACATTAACTTTGGTTCACAGTCGATTTTCTACGTCATCTACTGTTGGGCATTCAATAATGAACAACGAAAGTATATTTTGATTACTGATGAATGCTAGGGAATTATGGTTTTCAACTAAGTTGAACATCGCTCACAACTGATCCCAGCTGTCACATTCCTATGAACTTTTCCAAAAGGAGTCGACAGGAGGGTATATGGGAATACAACAGATGCGATCAATTGTGGGTGATGTTAAATCTATATGAAAATATACTTGTTTCACAGTTCTGTAGTGTACTCAAAGTTTACACTTCTCAAGGCTAGTTGAATTCCATCGTGCTTTCGAAACTGAGCTTATGCATGCAAAAGCAACTTACTATTGCTTTGAGATCGCCTCATTCTTAACTGCTTTGGTTCAAACATTAGTTCTGTCCGTTGTTCTGACTTGATATGACTTGTTCGGTTTGTCATAAACCAGTATTCTCAGATTGAAATCGCGGACCCAACTGAGCAAACCAAACCCCACTTACGTGAGTTAGCAGTAATCAATAACTAGGGTTGTTGTTTAAATAATCTTCGATAATACTTACTGGCAATTTTGCTTTCCGATAGCCTAGTTTATTGTTTACTCTGGAGAACCATGAGCACGCCCTACCAAAATAAACAGGCGGAAGACGTGTCCAAATTACGAGGGGGAGTCAGAAAGTAATGCCAATGTTTTTAATTCAGGTAAAGTTTTTCATAAAATTACCTGAATTTTTCCCCCGACTATGAATGATTGTGCCATTTATGTTATTTAATAGTTTGTTTCTTACTTTTCATGTTTTTAGACTCACAGGGAAAATTCAAGGTGGCTGCCCCCGTAGAGTAGCGTCAAAAACAGAGAGCAGTGATTGAATTCCTTGTTGCTGAGGGGGAAACCCCATGAATATTCACAGACGATTAACAAATATGTTTGAGGACATTACTTTAGATCGTAGCAATGTATGCAGGTGGGTTCGTCGTTTGAAGGATGAAAAGGTGGGAACTATGAGCGTAGCCGACCACACACAAGCATCAAGACAAGAGAGAATCGCTTCATTCGGGTGGACAACTTTACGGCATCCTCCATACTCACCAGATTTAGCGCCTTCAGATTATCACCCCTTCGGCCCCATGAAAGAGGGTTTGAGAGGCAAACATTATTCCAGTGACGAGGAAGTGAAAACCACAGTGAAGAAGTGACTCAAATTACAGACAACAAAATTTTACGAGGCGGGGACACATGCGCTCATTCAAAGGTGGGACGTTGCTATTGAGCGTAACGGTGACTATGTTGAGAAGTAGGGATGTGATCCACAGAGGACCAGCTTTATTTTGATGTATAATACATGTTTCTGTGTTGGTAATTATACCTATCCGAAATAAAATGGCCTTAATTTTCGAATCCCCCTCGCACGAGCTATCTGATCGTTAATTTTGTATACTGCCCGGCAGTTAATACAAAACGGTTGCTAGTCCGACCCTTCAATGAGATTTATAAGGGTGATGAACCATCAAAGGTTGTGCCTTGACATGTAAAAGCTTAGCATATGCAACTTGGTCAATAAACTTTGAATATTTCACATAACTGATTGCTGCTTTTGCATTCCCACAGACGTTTTATCCAGCCCCATACCAAAATAAGCAGCAGACTTAAGTTTCACTCTTTTTGGAGCTCGTCAGGAACGCAACGGCCGAACACGCTTTATTCATCGAACCATGTTGAGCAGTGCGCACATTAGCAGGATTGATTTATAATAAATCGATGTTCAACCACTTTCGTTTGTGAGTAATCCTCAAGTTGTCCGATGGTCTTGATAGAAGACATGTGCTGCCTAACAACTCTAATGAATGATGCTACAACTAGGACTTTTCCGCAATTTCAAATAACACCAATCATTAAATATTTCGAACGACATATTATTTACTATTGTCCAAATTAATGAAGTTCTGACATAATCGTGATTTGTTCCCCCTCGATAGGAGTTGCTTTTCCTGCCGGATCATCTATCAGTTATAAAACAGTCAGTAGCAAGTTTCCCGTTCAAATGTTCCATAGGGCTTCAGTAAACTTGAGCCATGTGGTGAGTAGCACATTTGTAAGCTGACAAGCGTACTGGAAAATTGATGCTTCTTGAGATGTAGTAAACGATTCCGTGGTGTTTGCACATCACAGGTGAACATCAGTTAGGTCCGTTCCGCAGTTTTTGTTGTGCAGACTCATTTAGTGGTAGCAATGTGAGAATCAGTCTTGTCAATATAAGCTGCATGGTTTTCAGTTACTACATACCATACTGATATCAAGAAACTCAACCACAGCAGGCTTAGTGAATGTGTTTTGTAACTGTGACCACTGTATCACGTAGACCACATTGTCAATAGGGGAAATATTTTTTGTTTCATACGGGTGCCAAACACGGTGCACAGTATGAATGGAGGATATGCGTGAAGCAGTTTGATCGATTCTAGTCATTACAAGAGGATGCCTAGCCGTTATCTCAACTGTCCAGTGAATTCCGGACCTTAGATCGCCTTGAAGTTGCGTTTGCCTATAACATTATGCTGATAGAATCATAATTCCGATATAATCATGTCAGTTGCAATAAACCTCGTATTCCCCAAAGCATCAGTTTAGACTGGTTGTGATCAGGAATCCATCTCCTCGATCATACTGTTCATTCCTATGTCAAATGAGAACGGCTGAACCCCGATGCTAACGAGTTGTTTAGATAGGGCACCATTTCTATTGACGTCGCTCCTTCACCCAGTGAACTGTAGTCTACCAAGATCAATATGGCCACACCTGCAAAACAGCGCTACCCTCAAGCAATGCAACCAATGAAACACATTCAAGCCAAATTCATTAATACAGCGTACAAGCACACACACTAGACATTGGTGCAATTTAAAAAACGCGTCCGACAAGGTCTCTTGATACTAAGCAAACCACCATAAACAGGTTTTCCTATAGAACGAAGTAGATCATTTTTGCCCTATCCATGCCTCGCACGTATACTCTAAATGCACCGACTAACAAACCGAACACGAAACAGTTGGACACAATGAGTGAATGGAATAACTATTCATCATTGTGTACTAAATATCGGCTTGGATTAGGCTTCAGATGACATGAAATGTTAGTCAACCACATAGTTTACGCTCGACGACGAACTCTCATTCAATTCTTTCAGTTTTGGAAGCTTTGAGCTGTGAACACCACTGTGTTATATGCGATCAATAGATTCGACTGTTTGTTCCTTGGCTGTTCGACAGGCGATTCTGCCACAATACTAAACGTAAACGAATAAAATATTTTACTTTTTTCGTTCGATTTGGATATGTGTTCTAAAAAACCAACCAGGTCATTAAAACCATTCAACTTTCATTGCGCTTGTTAAGTACAGGATGTGTAGGTTACAGATAAATCACTTCGGTCTAACGCTAACTACTTCCAATACAGCTGAGAATGTAGGTATGAAATTATGGTAGGTATACTCGTCTACAGTGATAGATTATCGCTGTTTGACGGCTCCCGTCAGCTCGTTCAACTCGTGATACGTACGTGGATGAAACAGTTGAAGTGCATGATCTACTAACTAGATATTGCGCAAATGGATTGCTAACTGTGAGCTACCAGGTTTAGCGTACGGCACTGGACTGCTGCACATTCGATCCATCTCTAGAATGCATAAGCCTTCACAAGTAGACTAGTTAAAAGCAGTTGCTCTTAAAGTGTTCACAGTTCTGAAAAATCCACCTTCGTTGAATTATGCGACTCTACTGGTTGACCAAAACAATCACAAACTCGAACTCAATGGAAATTTTGGAAGTCAAATCTCTTCAAAGAATGTGCTGCCTGAAATGAATCAGAATTCAAAAGCTGGAGTATAAAACTAGTGGCAGAAGAGTCAGCTGTGTCAACATTTCTCAAATGAAAGCTAATTATTCCATTGTTCCTTGAGGAAAGTGAAATCAACATTTTCTCGTGGGTTAGCTTTATTGCACCGAAATATTTTGAAAAAGAAAAATGTTTGTGCACATCCAGCCAAAATGATCCTCTTCTACTCGATCCTTAGGACACTGAGAGACCATCTCGTAACAATTTCCAGTTAGGAAGTCTATTTTTTCCGTCCAAAAGCGCCTGGTTCCTCAATAAACGATTTTATCCTATCATAATGAGCGGAACTGTTCAGAACAATCGAGAGATAACCTTGGCTGTTTTTTAACCTGTTCGACCTTTATTCCGTAATGCTCATTGGTGGATTGGTGACTTTAACTGTTAATTTCGTTAACTGTCCTTCGATTTTCTGATTCGAGAATGTTTATGGGCAGCTATACACCATATAAATGCCTCGTAATAATCTTACTGTAGCACACGTTTTTGGAGCACACCAAAGCTGCTTTTTGCACCCGTCTTTTGGTTTGTCTTGGGAGCAATTAACGGGGACAGTCATGCTATTTTCGACACCAAGATTTTTTGTGTTAATTATTACCAGGAGGAGAATCCAACTTTTATCAAGCGCATTACTATATCCACGACAAACCAGCATATTCGTTCGAAGGTTTACAACGTTCTCTACGTGCAACCATCACTGAAACAGCATCTCCAGTTTGGGTTTTATGCTTGAGATTTGTTCACGCCACTGACACTATTTCATAACATGAGATCCGTCGGCCTAACTAGATCTAACTGAACCAGGTGAACGATAGGGCATTAATCAGTTTAAATGTGAGTGTCGAAACAATGGCACAGTAGCTCATGCAACATGTAACATCTGCATACTGTTCAGGAGGTATACAGTGTACGCCATAGATCATATTTCATTATGTGAAGTTTTGGCAATACTCTGGACTTTGCATTATGTACTGTTTGGTTTTATAACAGTGTCAGTTCACCTAATAGCATCGTTCAACTGGAACCGAGGGGCTGTTCCACAGCAGAGGTTCGGTTTCGTTTGCGTTAATGACTGATGATCACAGACACATTGGATTGATCGTAGAATTGAACTTTCGGGTTACGATTGTGTTCTGAGCCAGCGAATCTGAATGTTGAAGTTTTCCTAATTCACAGCATGGTGAGGGTGTCATCCTATTATAAAGTTGGAAGAAATTGGTAAAGAAAAGTCACTGCCACACAGCAGCTAACTAATGTATAGTCGATTGTCTGAATTATTTCCCACTTGCATAGTCGGAGAGATATTTTTTGTAGCAATATACATTTGCATCAGCTATGAATCTAGATATGTCCTGGACATCAGTCACACAGAAGAGATGATGAGCTACTGTTCATCCCAGTGGCCTAAATTCACTAGGGTGATTGGTCAAGCACAGATTAACTACCAAGGATTGTTGAGGACACAGCAGCTAGTCATAATCTATTGTCGTACACCAGTCTGTTAAGAGGGACCATGGTAAACCGCCAGCGGTTTGGTCTGCCGTGTCAGTTAGTTCTAAAGTCCGAATTTGTCGTCCCTCCAAACCGGAATGTCGATGAACAGATTGATTTGATGTGAAGACTGACCGTTCACTGATCAACATTACAAAAACCAATACGGTATTTGACGATGCATTTCTCAGGTTTAGTTGGTGGCGCCACAGGCGAACGTAACTGAGCATTTGTATACGATAATTCACTTTTGCTTAATATGAGGTCATTGAAGTAGTAGTCAGCACGGTTGCCTCATGAAAGCATGGTCAGAGTTCCAGTCCCGGCAATAACATTGATATGCACTACTGACGAGCTGCTGTAACAAGAGCGAAAGTCGAGTCTAGTGTTTCTGTTCGAAATAGGCTAACCGAAAGGTTGGTTGGAATGCAACAACTGCGGTAATTTGTATCTGTTGTTTCATTCGTGCTGACCAAAATCTTCTACTACTTACCGGTACTAGGAACCATATCAGTAAATGGATAATGTACCAGTGATACCCCAATGAGACCGTGGTTTGCAAACATTGTCATGATGAAACTTGAAAATGCCCAGTAGGAAGTTCTTCGTGAATGTATTTTGGATGATAGCTTAAATGTGGCCAACGACCAGGTCAATCCAACATGCGTCATAATCATGTAAATTGAACATAACTCACAACTGGTCGGAGCTCTCATTCCCATACACACTTACAATCGACCCGTTTCCAAAACAAGCATTACACTCGAGTTTCACTCTCATTAGAACGCGTCAATAATGCCTATCTTTTGCATGACCGAAACTAGAACTCCGGCCACGCTTTCATGAAACAACCATGTTGACCACTCCGCCATTAACCTCACATTGGGCATGACCGAACCAGCATATATGAACTTTCAACCACGTTCGCTCTTGAGTAACGCTCTGATTGACCGATCGCCTCCAGAGTATACGCAGTAACTGTCTGGTTAATTCCAATCGATGACCCCTCGACAAAGACTCTCCAAGTTGAAATCACAGAAAACACTAACTAGCTGCATGGTATTTTGAGTATTAATGAGCTGTGAGGAATTTAGGTTTTTCATATAAATTTAACATCATATAAAATGGCTGGTCGAAAAGTTTATCTGAATACGGCGGCTGATCATATATGGATGGTGTTCAACTCAAAATAATCAAAAATCCCCTAAGTTTAATTCAAACTATTATACACTGGTCAATTATTTCACTGAAATCTTTGACTTCAACCTAACTGGGAAGTTTCTGATCGCCGGGTTGTCGATGGCAGCTAAGGAGACAGTTACTGTGTTTCCTATCTAGACGATCGGGCAATCTGAACACCATTCACACAATGTTACGTTTGAGAGTTCAGATATGATCGAATGGTCGTGCCAATTGTGAACCAACTGGTATTGTGATTAACACACTAGTCTTACAAACATGATGGTCGGAATACACATTCCGGCTAGGGCAAGAATATACACTACTGATGAGCTCTGGTAAGAGCTAAACTCGAGTGCAGTGCTTCCTACTCAAGTGGGCTGGCCAAAAGTTTTATCTGAATGCGAGGACTGTGATCCAATGTGGGTGATGTTCAATTCGAAATAATCAAAATCCATGGAGTCCATTTTCAGCTTAGTCAACATGAACGTAAAATTTACGCCAGATGCTGAACGCAGAAGTCAACCAGCCTCCCCCTTATAGATTCATTTGACACCGTTCTAATGGCCCTATTCAGCGTAAAATCTATGGAAAAGACATGAAAATAAGCAGTATATCTATTCCAGAAGCTTTGTCTTTTCGAGGCAGAAAAGATGTCACGTGAACTGTTCGATTGATACAACCATGTATATGTGTAGTGGATATGAACACTATATTAAGCTTAAGTGTGAAAATGAAGTCAAACTATGATGAAAATAGAAGGAACTGATTCACAGTAGTTCGTGACGTTGCGTTGGTTTAGAGTTCCACCACAAGAAATGAAGGTATCCACCGGATACGATCCGTCTTGTTGCTCCCAAAGGATTTTGTGGTCACAACGGAATTAGTTGTGACGACTGATAACTCTGGAAAAATATGTTGAAATAAATGGCTCATCCCGTTAGCCTTTAGCCTTCCAGAACTCAACACACGGGCAACACGTAGCAGAGGGAGAACGCGCGGTTCGCGACCTTGGACACAATGCGTACTATTGCAACGTGCGGTCGAAACCAGCAAGCCCGCACAGGTTGAATTTGAATTGCGCAGCAGGGCGTGGTGCTGTGTTGACGCCGTTTTAGTTTTCGCATGCGTAAGTCGTGTGCATGGCTTACTGGGCCTTTGGCTCATGCTCGTTTCTTGCTGTTTCCTTTTACAAGACGGTTGCTGAAACCCATACTTCGGAAGAACAATGTCTCCCGATGTCTGCACTTTGTCCCACAGCTGGCCCGTAAGTGTAACGGACACTCAGTGTTAACGGCCGGCTTGTACGTTACACTGTCCGTTCATATACTTTAAACATCAACTGTACATGTAAAATTGAGAGAAATAGAAGGCGAGAGAAACGATGAGCACTGTGGAATACAAAGTGCTGTACAAAGGCTACACATGAGATACGATTTCCGCATAACTATGTTTCTCACGTACATTGCTCTCCGGAGCGATTTATAGACAATACTATGCAACGTCACGAGAAGAAAGACAAGTTATCCTTAATGGAAAAGAAAGCAGTGCTTATTTCGTTACTAGTCAAAAGTGTCATTACTTGTGCGATAGGCACTGTGGAGTTCAATACTACTGTCAAACTGCATATCTGTTTCAACTCCACTCCAGCTTTGTGTCTGCGGTCAGAGGATAGACTGTCTGCTTCTGCAACTTCACTCTGTATTTGTTCGTTTGCTTTTTCCAATGAAACGAGTTGTGTGACTCAAACGATCAGGTGCTTATCTAAAGGTATCTGTAAGTATCATCCAGCCTGGGACAGTAGCGGAGACACCAAGACTTTTACCATCTTGTCGATTCACGCCATACCATCAACCATCTTCTTTTCCTCCGATTTCCTGAATTAAGGGTCATCAGTCAAAATCCATGATATATCAAATTTTGGCCACAACTGAGACAATTGATATTCTACTGAATAGTTCACCGCTGTACGCACAGAAGTGGTTTGTTCAGGATTTGTGGTTGTCTTGGCCTACCCCCCACACCGCGGTCAATCACTCTGACAGTTCCAGTTGGGTCACAATTCTATATAATATAACATAGTTGACTTCACTCGAACTTACTCGTTTGGTCGTTTTTCCATGGCAACATAGTTTCAAATAAACTTCATATATTTAGCAAGATGACAAATAGCCAAAAACGAGTGTGTTTGGGCATAACGTGTTTCACATACTTTGGGTTGGCCGCATCCGAGACGGATTAGCCTGTCACAGTGACCGAAGCCAAACGACTCCTGCGCTTTAAAACCATCACCGCAAGTGGCTTG
>LUCH01005041.1:9303-41625 GCA_013368495.1 Paragonimus heterotremus
CTCGCAACTTTTGGAGAGGTTGAGGTCGTGGATGATGGCCGATCCTTGTTCTTGTGTAGATATTTACACCCGCAGGTGGCGGGTTGTCTTATTTTTATGCGGCAATCTGAGAACTTTTTGCTTGACTACTTACCACTCTATTTCACCTATATCTACAGTCTATAAACTTTCCATTTGATTGTAGCGGATCACACAACGACAGAAAGGACACTTGGAAGACTGAGCATGGAATGACAGAATTCAAAATTATATACCAGCTGCCCGAAACCTCCCAATCAACCCAACCGTCTGAGGCTAAGACACAGGACAGGAGGACTAGTGCACTTCAAACAAAACCTTATTATTTGCATGAATCAAGCGGCAAATGGGCCACAGGCCTGTTTCAATTTTGAGAATTTGTAACAGTTGGAATATGAAGGTCAAAAATCGACCCGTAATAAGTGAGGACAGTACTGTGAGCCACCAATAAAAAGTGAGAATTTTTATAGATTGCAAAAAATGGTCAAAGATTCAACCGGTCTTTAACATACCCAACTAAGAGTAAAATCGGTAGTGGAAAGCAGAAAACGAAACGTTCACGCGAAATTTGAAGTGTACTTAAAACAACAGTCTTAGGTTTTTACAAGTCAACTGTGATCTCCATAGAATTGTAGCGTTCCCCGACAAAAACCTTAAAGCGTGTTAACACCTAACTGGTTGTAAGACTTATCCGACTACTAAAAACCAACCCCCTAAAGGTTTGCGTCATCCGCTCAACGTAATCATCTTGAGGTCAGAACGGAGGATATTCCATTAACTTAATTCCAAACGGCAGTGATAGTAATATTAACGCCTGCGGGTTCCCGCGCGAAGCCTTCTAAAACGGATGTTCGTTACGGGTAACACGCAAAGGAGATGTATGTTGTGAAAGTCTAATCGGTTCATTGCTCGCCCAAAACATCTACACAATAGGAGGTCCATTAACGGACAGATCCAAACTCCTCGTTAAGGCACCACATCAAGATTGGACAAACAGCTTCTGTCATTAACACATTTCTTTTTTCCATGTTTTACTAATCAGATAACAATTTGTGAACTTGTATGTACAGTTGAGATTAACTGATGGTGGACTGTGATTTTTTCAGTACTGACGCACATTTAGAAATCCGAGTTTTTATCTAGTGAATAACAACTGTTAACCGAAACCATTCCGAGGTCCTTTCCCAATAACATACGCGGAAGGTTTCAGTCGGAGTGAGACCTTGAGGGCTATTCGAAGCTCCCTGATTCTGAATCCCACACCGTGGTTTCCCGTTTGGTCTCGGGGTCACCTTATTGGTCTTTTCGACGAAGAGACTGCCTTTCTCAATAATCTCCTTTCGATGCATACCTCTACGCGTTTTGTGCAGGGTTAACAGCTAAACAGTACATAAAACCTTAATGTTAGTCGAATGGCATTGTCTTCCGATTTAATCTGTGATTATTACAGGTCTAGACATCAAACACGTTGTTTGGGGTTCTGATGATGTCAGTCGACCTTTCTGTAGTCAGTGCAGTGATCACTGAGTTTTTTTAATTTAGAAGTACTGCAAAGGTAGGTCTTACCGTTGTAGCATAAGCTGCTCGTAGAAAGCCCTTGGCCCCCTCATGGTTTATCGAAAAGTAGCCTAAAAGCCCCAGAAGCATATACACTAGTGTCAACGGAAAGGCGGGTACTGCCGTCTATGAAGGTGCATTTATAATGCCAGAATTTTTGAAATGCTTAGAAAGCTGCTTGGTGGCTCTGAGATGAACAAAGGAAAATACTGTGGGTTCGCCTTTGCAACAAGACCGGTACTGCATCTTATATTCAGACCCCCTTCATGCAGGGGATAGAAAGTCATCTTTGTTGCTGATAAACTTTGACTGGTGAGGATAGCTCCCACGAGTGCAAGTGACACTGTGGACCTGCTTTGGCTGCCTATAACCTGCGCAGCAAAGCCATCGCCTACGCATATCTGAGTATACTGCTCTCGGCACGTCTGGGCGCAAGTTAGTGACACAAAGACGCTAGAACGCCGGCAGGTTGGGGCATCCCGGACCCTCTGACGAGTTAACTTGATTAAAAAGGTAATAAATGCACATGTCCCTCACTTGCTGTTGAATTGCATGGCGTTCACTTTCACCTTATTCATAATGCCTAACGTCGAAGCCCCACACCAAGAAGATTCGTCTGTATTTTCTGGAGGTTCCTGTTACTTTGGTGAAAATTGCAGGTCATCTTAAAAAGTTTCGACGCCATCTTCTTCTTGATGGAGATACCGCTTCGCTTCGACTGTTCCAAAGAGAGGATGACGTGAACAAAACTAAAACATGGGATTGGTTCCAGTCTTTTTACAGTATCTTAATGGGGCTTGATGCTCCAAAATGCAATTGGCAGTCTGCTCCACTCGAATTGGCTGTGGTGCCCTTAACAGTTTCATGAAGGACTTTCCATTTTGCGACGCGAAGCTAACATTTATTCGCTTACAATATCCTCTGCCACGTGCATTCGTACCTGCCCTTTCAATCCAAGTACCAAGCTGCTTGGGCTTTGTGAACTTCAATCGCGTGTAAAACCCTTTATATTTGCAGTCATCGAATTTTGATTTGCTGATGCTTACTCTCATTTTGAGGCAGACAGTTGGTATGTTAATAATCAACTGCTAATTGGCTGAAAAAACTTTTCCGGCGATCGGTAGGTAGGTTCAGTTGATCTGTGTTGTATCTTTTTCCGCATGAAGGCCATTCAGCCTCAACCAATTTAAACATCGCCTAGTAAAGTTAATGGAATCACTTTCTGCAGAATCTGGCCGACCGAGTGAGGCAGTTCCCAATTTGTATCTTCTCATACGCAACAGAGTTAGAAACGATCGATGTAGTGTAGTCATTTTCAAGAACGTCTTTTCGTCAGCCAAGATCCATATAAAGGATCATGAGGAGAATAGCTTAATTGAATAGTTCGCATAAGAAGTTGGACTGTGAAGGCGGTAGTGTAGACTTGAGCTTTAGTTAAATCGATATCCATCGCTAAAAACGATGCGAACGCATTTTGGTCAAAGACTCAAATGTTTTGCATGTCTCTAAAACAACACAAAGTGAAGACGTGTTTCATGCAGTCAATCCTAACTCAACGGCGCAGAATCTGTGACAAAGTTCAGCGCTGTACTTTTGCCGACAAAAGTTCAGATTTTCTACAACAGAGTAATGATACGAACGATTTCTAAGCATAATCGATTTTTTGTTACAACCGGGACAGTATAATTCAGAAAATTTAGAGAGTTGACACCAAACATCTCGCGGAATTTTTCTAAATCACCCACGTTGACCTTGGACCATTACGCTGCCGAGCTACGCAATTACCGCGCTATCTGCGCGTTCCATGTTGTAAGCTTTTCATTGTGATAACCACGTACTTCGTGCTATTCCTAAAATGGTGCGTTCATTTTACTTAACCAATTACGATCGTTGTCTGATGGGAGAAATCTACTCTCTCTATCTTCGATCCACTGTAGAGCTGAGTTAAATTCGGCTGAATGAAGATTTCTGCCTCTTCAAGCTGTTGTTATATCGTGTTGATAGAAAAAATTAACGGTGCGAGAAAAAATCGCTGGTCCTTTTGCAGATGAGGTCACTGGTCGATGTTGCGACCAAACCGTATTAAAACAACGCGTAGATAACTAACGGCCACCGACTTTAAAAACGTGATTTTGTCAGAGACTGTACTGCCCTAATCGACCGCCGAAAAGTGCGCAGTACATGAGGCTACATACCTCAACTATGGCAATCATTGCCAACATAATATTATGCCGTGAGTATACAAACTGACGACTTGGAGTCTAGCAATTGATATAAAACAAACCCCTTAGATAAATCTAACAGAAGGGCGCCAAATGAAAGCAAACGGATTGTACAATGGCCTCCACACCAGTAAAACAGTAAGTACTAGTGAGTATATTCGATGAAGTTGTAAACTTAAAAGAATTTTGCATACGAGGGGGCAGAATACAAAATTTAGGTCTCAGTTTCGCGATACGAACAGCAGGCTGGCGCTGTTCTCCACTGCCATTGAAGCAACTGGCTTTACTCAACCTACATCAAGCTGCATGTGTTTGCAAGACTGCTAGAAGCCTTCAAGTTTAAACGATTTTATTACCGGTGAGGAATTAATGGTTTATAAGTGCGAAGCAACAGCGCTACGAAGCTTAAAAGAGCATGCAGGAGTCACAACTGATTTAATCTGTAGTACCAGTCTTATCGGTGTGGCTACGGTGAACTGCGGATACAATCGCAAAATGCATACTGACTCACTACGTTATCGTTTGGCCCCACAGACGGGCTAATTACGCTTTCTTTCGTTTGCTTGATTAGCTGCACACGAAAGTCACGCTCGACTTCTCAACAACCTTTTTCAATGTGTCCCGTAGGTAGTCCTGATGTAGACGATGCAACCATGTAATTTTTGTTCCTATATCACAGAGGTAATCCTGAAGGGACGGTACACGTGGACGAGCTGTCTGGAATAAAAAGAGATGGAGAGAGGTGTATGCTGATTGGCATTCGATGGACTTTGTTTGGCTGTGTTGATTGACTTCAGTACTTTCATTGTTTTACTAAACGCTTCGATTTCTATCCAAAAAGTCTATTTTGGCTTGGGCCGACGGCCTACAACACGAACGCGTGGCGCGACAAGTCCTTGGTCTGACATGATCCACAAACTCTGGCAGTGAATTTGCAAGTACTCCAGCGGAATTTTGCGACGCTGTATTTTGCTCACACACCGTCGGCTGCTCAGGTTCCCTCTGTCGCTGAACATGAAGGCATTGTAGTGACCAGCGATTGTGTGGCCCCAACCGTGTTTTCCAGTTTGACTGTTATATACGCATGATTCTGTGTACGTCTGTTGTAGGAGGCCTGATACGAACTCAGTGCTGCTTTCTTCAGTCGCGCAACTAATTGTACGCAACTAATACTTGAACTTTTCTTAACGACTAATCTATTATCCTATTCCTCAGGATCCCTTAACCCGTACCTATTCGAGCGTTGTTTAACGCACTCGAAGGTTTCACGCACTTTTTGCTCGGTTCGCTTTTGAGTGCCACCGAGCGAGTTGTAGCCCATCTCGCGCTTCTTTTCCATTTTCTCTTGGTTGCTGCCGTTAGTCCCAGACTAGGCTGGAGTTAATTACTTACCATATTTCCGAACGGGGCTGGAAATATACGGTTTGTTTCCAAACCCCACTGCATTCTCTAGTTCGATTCCTGTTGGGACTATGTTACGACTGCTTTCCAGGAAAGGCGTTTTAAATTGTTAGTGGACGAGGGTCTAGCGCATACCCACTCGTCTACTACAACGCCTACACTAGGAACCTTTGCTATGCCACCGTACTGAATCATCGACGGATTAAACCCTGAGTTCCCGGTCCAAATAGAACTTTTCCAGTAGCCCTTATTGAAGCCAGTGGGCAGACTGTATGGCCCTCTAGCCCAATATTCGCAAAATCTGTTAGGAAAAGAACAGCACACGGCGGTCGAAAGCTAGCGAACGTCAAATATATCATGGGAGGAAATGGGCGAACTCTTCTTAATGCTCGTCGTCTAGTGAAGGAGCACCTCTCATTTACTGAAAGTAATCGTATGCGATGAACACAACAGCTACTGTTCCTCTCGTGACTTCCGTTGCATGGCGCAGAACGCCTTCATAAATAGGTTGCCACGACCATGAATTTTCTGCTATCCACTGACAATTGAACAAAAGTAACTGACTGATGTAACGACGCAGTAAGACGTCCTATAGCCAGAATTCTCTAATG
The DNA here is from genome assembly GCA_013368495.1 of Paragonimus heterotremus. Lineage (NCBI taxonomy): Eukaryota > Metazoa > Platyhelminthes > Trematoda > Plagiorchiida > Troglotrematidae > Paragonimus > Paragonimus heterotremus. The sequence goes on from LUCH01005041.1 coordinate 15,113, forward strand.
ATTTTGATTATTCGAATCAGAAAATTATTCATGAAAAAACAGTGTTTTGGAGTGCAAGGTAACCCCGTTTGGTTTTGGGACAGTTACCCTAGCGATCAACGCCACAAAGCGCTTGTCATCTCTGTACTTTTTAATTATCAGTTATGCCACGTCTGTAATCCCCAAGATTTGAATCCTGGTACACGCGTATTCCACATGCGATCTTCCATTTTCGATCTTGCCTCCGTTGTTGCCGTTTACAGTCAGTGTCAAAAGCTGGCTTGTCGTGAGCACTTCTGATAATACCGCCGTCCTGGAGAATGTCATAAAAGTGTGTGCAATTGATGACGCTTGTTTTCAATATTTGGAGGTGCACATTTATCCACATCCGCTTCGTGCTAGTCACCAACTGCTATCTTGACGTTATAAGACTCTAGGCTCAATGGTGCAATGGGTTGTAAACGAAAGTAGGAAGCTGGAGCTTTTAGGGTTTCCATGTCTCGATGCGTAGAATCGTGAGGTCTTCAGCAACAGGCTGAATTTGGGAAAATAGGTGCAGTATCTGAACCGATGCAATAAATGTTGGCCAAGGCGAGCCTTGAAAATTGCTACAGAGCTGGAAGAAACAACATGGTCCGGTAGAGCATTCCAAACCTTGCAAACGCGCAATGAGAAAAAGCTATGTCTGCATTCAAGTCTGCTATGTCGGATCCCTAGTTTTAGGATGTGACCCCTCAATGTCAAGCTACCCCCCTGTTGAGCATCAGGCGGCAAGGGTGTTCCGGAGACTGCATTATCAAAAAGGTTAATACCAAGTCACCTCGAAGCCGTCGGTGCTCTAAGGAGTTCAAAGATTTGAAGCTTTCGTCATATGGTTTAGTTTTCAGGCCCCGGACTGCTTTAGTGGCTCGCCGTTGTGCAGTCTTCAGGAGTACCTTGTTCTTTTGGAGATGCGGTGGCCAGATTACAGCTCCATTCTCCAAATGCGGTCGAATGAAACTGTTATAAAGAAGCTGAAAACAATTAGGGTTGAATTGGCCAAAGAGACATTTCGATACCGCCAGGATGTTGCTAACCTATTTTGAATTTGTTTCAGCGTTTACAGAGCCCGAGAGAGTGTGCAAAACAGTGCATCCTAGGTCTTTCTCAATAAGAACCGTTTGAAGCGGATTTCCGTCGAGGTAATAAGTGGTTTTCATAGAACCGCGAATGTGCATAACTTTGCAGTTACTAAAATTAAATTCGAGTCGGCACTCTTGAGACAAATTGAAGTGTCAAGGTCTTTTTGTGGGGTGATAGAATCATAGGCTGTGTTGACGGCTCGCCAAATTTTGACGTCGTCCGCAAACAGTAGTAACGGAGAGGTGACTAAGAGTGGGAGATCGTTGATGAATACCAAAAATAACAGCGGACCAAGAATTGAACCTTGGGGCGCTCCACTGAGGCTGGGCTCACAGGTAGAAAAAACACTATCAACGCGCACTCTGTATAGATGGTTTGCAAGATACGACACAAGCCACCGGAGAGGATTGCCTCGCACCCCATAATGGGAAAGCTTGCCTATCAAAACAGAATGATCCACGCGGTCGAATGCCTTAGCAAAGTCGAGATAGACAACGTCTATTCCATTACCCTGATCGACTGCTTTCGTCCACTGGTCAGTGGTTATCAGCAGATTCGTGGTACACGAACGGCCCTTGCGGAATCCGTGCTGCGCATTAAAGAAAAACGAGAGGTTTGTTACTTGTAAATAGAGTCGTATATAAACGCCTCTAAAATTTTTGAAAGGCTTGACAGCGACACAGTTGGTCTGTAGTCACTGGGGCAATTTCGCCCACCACTCTTGTAAACAGGTGTAATGCTCGCGAGTTTCCAACAGCTGGGTACTGTTTCCTGGGAGATGGATTGCGTAAATAGTAAGCTAAGTGGGTCAGCAAGCTGTTCCGCCGCTTTCCGCAAGGCCTTGGGTGGTATATCATCGAGGCCAGGAGGGATGTCTCTAAGGCACCTGAGTTCAGCCAGCACCGCCATGGAGGAAATATCCACCGTGCAAGTGCCATCGACTTCAGTGTCAAGAATAATCTGGGGAACTGATGATGACTGCGCAAAAACACTACTGTAAAACTCAGCAAGGACATCAGCGGTCTCCGAATCAGAGCTAGTAAGACATGATGGGCTCAAGATTGTGGAGCTCCGGCTTTTGCCTCGCGAGTTGATGCAACAAATCGGAAAAGGCTGTTTGGATCAGCGATAAACCGTTCTGTACGATGTTGTTGGTAATGAAGTCGGTCGCGTCGAGTTAGCGATGTACACCGATTTTTTTAGGGCAGCGTATATCTTTTGGTCAGCATCCGATCCTGATAATCGATAGCACGTCCACGCACACCGCCTCTTCAGAATGTGTTTAAGTGTACTAGAGCGTAGTTGACTCGGAGGCTTATTCCGTTCGGAGCTCAATAGTGGTGTAGATTTACCTACAGCTACAGAAACGATGGCAGTAAGCTTCCCACAGAGATAATCCACAGAGTGGAGTGGGTTATAGTTTCCCCAAAACTGCATTTCCAAGTAGCCACGAAGTTTCCCCACGCCCATTTTTCGGAAGTTTCTGTGATTGCTAGTCGTCGAGCTGATTATACTCGTACTGCAAACAAAGTCAAATAAGACGACTGCGTGATCACCAAGCCCGAGTGGTGCGGTGATTGCAAGGTTATCTACCATCAACTCCTCATCAGTGAATACTTGATCCAGTCGCGACGGATTATGGCCAGTACGCCAACGTGTGGAACCAGATATATGCTCCGTAAAACCTAATGCTCCGATTGTGTGAAAAAATCGTGCAGAGATAGAATTGTCTGTGCCCGCGTACGAGCAGGCCGGAAAGTTGATTTCGGGTAAGTTGAAATCGCCCATTAGGAGAATGTGGGGAAAACCCAGAGTAGGTAAAACTTCCAATCCAGATAATAAGTGTTCGTCTTCAGAATTATCCGAAGATTGGGGACGATAGAGGACCCCTACAAGCCAGCGTTCTGAGCCACTTAAGCGAATCGAGCACCGGACAGTTTCTTGAATCGCGGCTAGTACTGGATTGCCAGAAAGGAAAGCTTGAAGAGAAGTGTGGATAAACAGCGCCGATCCCCCTCCTTTACCTTCAGTTCTATCCACGGGGAAGATAACCACATCCTCTAAAGCGACTTCAGAATCTAGGTAGGAAGTGTTCAGCCACGACTCCTTTATGGCAACGATCTGGGGCTTAGTGACAGAACAACTTTCGCGAAGCTCTGGTAATTTATTCACTAAACTAAGCGCATTTGTGTACATGCACCTTACAAAGTTAATAGTAAACGAATGAACGTTCTCCGGCGATTGCGAATGGAGGGATTCATTCAAAACGCAACGCTGACGAAGGTCGCCGACTCCACCGGAGTCGGCTGTAGTGAGTTTTTGAGATCGCTAAGTCCTCAATGGGAACCGCCAAGCGACTAGGACGGGTGCGGTGATTGGCTTTTAACAGATCTCGTTCCTCTTTAGAACGATTGGTGTGAAACGAAATCCCGCCAGATATAAGGGGACGCTGGAGGCGTAACCGCTCCAGTATATGCGATGTCATCTCGTGCGAGGTGACAGTAATCTTGATAAGTCGTGGTCGGGATTCGTCCGACTTCAGCTGGGGCCGCAGGATTCGATGAATACGTTGAACCTGGACGTTGGTAAGTTCAAGAGCAACTGACAGGAATCGCCACTGACTCTTGTCATGTTCCAGGTCGTCGCTGGTGGAATCGAGGACACCCCTAATTACAACGTTACGAGATCGGTCGGTAGTTCCCGGCTCATTCTGAGCGAGTTTTCGTCTCTGGCGCTCTGCCCATGGTATATTGGGTTATACCCGGGCCCCAGAGTCATCGCGCAGCTTATGTGCCGCAAGGAGAACGTCTTCAGTCAAATTAGATATCGAAAGCACGACCCTTGCTAACCGCGGTTTGTCAGTATGTGGCGAAACTGATTTCTTCGCCAATCTCGTGATGGAATTTGGGACACTTGGGTTTATGTCCATCCTAATGCAAGGACTGGCCCAGAGCTCACGATCATGTTTGTCTCGCAGCTTTAAGGAGCTGGCGGCACATTCCGAAAGGTTTTGAACAATTACAGAATCCTCCCGAGCAGATAAGTTAAACCGTTTGGGAGCGACTGTGTTGGTGCTCCTGGGGTATTTTGTCGAAACTACGCTGTTATTAGCGCGGCTCTCCTGAGCAGTAGCATTGGGCTTCTTGAGTAGTATCGAGAGAAGAACCTCGGAATTCGGTCGCTTTTGCTTACACGCTGTTGGTGAGTTTTCAGCAGAGATGGACATGTACGTTTTTGGAGCAACCGTGGTCACCCTCTTTGACTGCGCTCCCGAAGTAACTGACGCATATGACGCTGTGTCTCCAACACTTGCAACGCAAATCTTGCTGGCTACAGCCCGTGTCTCAGAAGATGTCACCTCCACTGGTAAGGTGCTAGTTTCAGAACTGGGGATTCCTTGCGGTTCCACAACAATGACAAACAAGGTGGACACAGTCTAGCTGTGTTGTTGTTAACATTTTGTAAACCTCGTTCGACATGCCCAGACACGAGGTGTGAAACTATGTGTCGCACAGCAAACACCGCATGGCGTGACCCCTCACGCGGACAATCTTTACGCAAGATCCACAGCTGGATCTTTTTACCACCTCTGGGGTGACTGACCGAATAAGAATAAGTTAATTCGGAATTCACGAAGTCTTTATCTGAGAATGCTATCAACACGTTGGTAGAGCATATTTGTCCGAGTTCACTCAACCTTGCGGCAAACGCAAAAACTATCGCTGCGTTAACGCTGCTGAAGGGGCGGATATATAAGTGTGGTGCTCGCAAACACTTGGTCCTAATGACCACCGAAAGTTGATGAACAGCTCTTTCTACTTGGCCGATTACCACCAGTGCCACTTCCGCCGGCTTTCGAGTAAAATAAGCTCAAATGTAGGAGAAATTAGTATGGATCTCGTTGTGTTAAACCGGTATACAAAGCGGATCATTCATATGCATATCAAGAATGGAACTACGTTTCGGACAACCATTCTTTAGAACGATAAAGTACCTCTCAAGGAGTTGGAACAATGTGCCACTAAGGTCGCTTGAGGCCTTCAAGTCAAACCTTATGAAACTACACTGATAGCATTGAATCTATACACTTTAGAGCTTTTCTGACTTGACTGTGACCGTGTAGCTCCTGTTCCAAGGGGGATTTTGTTCTGGATCACGCTCTTTCACTGTTCTAGATATTTCAGAGTAAAACCCGTGATCTCCAAAAGGATTCTTCGAAAGTCCACGACTGATATTCTGCTGTCTATGGCTCCTGAATAATATTTTTGACCATGTTTCTAACAGCGCCCCTCTCTACTCTGACGACTTAAAAATCAGGCATGGTAGCGACCCCAGTGCATTACAGGTTGATTGCGATAGCATTAAGTGCTGGTCATATGACTGGGTTTTCAATCTAAACGTCTCCAAATGTGCACGCATCACTCGGAGCATTCTCCGGGAGCCAATTCTTGGTACGCAGTGCGCAGAGAACACTAGATTCGGTCATTGCTGTCCTCAGAAAAGATCTAGAAAATTGGTGATTGTTTAGTTTAAAATTTGCTTATATTCATCAGCCTGCAGGTAAGGAAAAGTTTGAAATTCAGGGTGACGAAACGAATGTTCTTCTTACACAAATAATCTTCAAACGTTTCACTGGGTCTACATGAAATCACTGCTAGAGTATGCCAAGCATGTCATGTGTACCGGCCCTAAAAGTGACGTACTCATAGTTGGACATGCTTAGCGAGCAGCCACCAAGACGGTTATTGGTCTGAGCCATGTCTTCTTTAAGTCTCGTCTTGAAGTCTTCAGCTCTGTCTAAAAGCCTCCCGAAAGCTGTGAATTTTGTTAATTCTCGCACGCTTTATCTTTAACGTTGGACTGGTGCGGCAATTGGTCTTCCGTGTAACTGCTAACAGTCAAGGAGGCCACAGCCAGCTTCTGGTACAGATCATCTTTGGACGGTACTTCTCGTCTTACGGGATTATCAACGATTAGAACAACCCTTCGTTTGAGGTTGTAAGCTGTTGTTAATGGGACCATTTTAAAATATTCCTGAACTGTCACCTACTTAAGACATTGTTGGGTTGTTAATTCACTCGGGTCTCGGTAACTGTTGTAATCTTCAGAGCGATACTGCACCCTTCTACTATCCACTGCCTTTCGGATCACCAGAAGCCGTCTGGGTGTCAAAACAGATAAACTAGTCCAGTCCAAGTGAATTAGGCGGCAATAATCCGCTTCGAAGGATTCGGCTTGGAGGTCGTCCAAAAGATGAAACGGTCACTTTAGCGCGAATCCTGGTTTTTTTAAATACTTTTTGCAATTTTAAAATTGGGATTTCAGGCACAACACGTAGAGGACGTCAGGTGTGAATATGCAGCTTTGGTGGAAAAATTGAAATACATGGACTACGTGCCAAAAGTATGAGTTTGGTAGAGAAATGTTTCCCACCATTCTCGCGATTGTAATCTTCCAGATGAAATACGTCCTCTTATAGTCTGAGTGCTACATTTTGCGGCCTCCTTAAGATATGGTCGAAGTGGAAGTATATGACCATACAATGTTGGCACTGCATTTCAACAAGAATGCTAACAAATTTGATAGTGAAACGTGTATGACAACATCTCTAGCTTCGTCGTCCATATCATATTTATACCATTTCTCCTTGCTTGCAAGATTTCAAGTCGACACTGGATGACGAAACGTTGCTGTTAGAAATGGTTAGGAATGACACTATCATATGGTTGTTTCTACATTTGGTGCATATTGGACGGTGCGGGAATAGGGTATCATGTCCCACTCTATCATCGAAAATCTTCAAAGGTAAATTATACTCACTCTTCTGCATTTTTTCCAACTAGACGGAGGTCGCGTGACGTTCATACGAAACAATATGCGGAAGCGGGTGAAATCGAGCCGACTGCCGATCAGCTTGAGGTATACATCTCAGCCAGCCAGTTTGAAGCATCGATCGGCGTCAACCCATACTGCACACTGAGACGTTATCCATTACTTGAGTGAATCAGGTTGGATTAGCCCCTCATGTGAACCCATGTCGTATTCTGAGACGTTGTCAATAGCCTAGGTCAATCTGGTAGGGAAGCCACCAGTGTAAACGCATACTGCACACTGAGACTTTGGTCATAGCTCAAGTGAATGAGGTTGAAGCGGCTACTAGTATGAACGCACACCGCATACTAAAACCTTCTATAAGAGCCAGGTCACTGGGGCCAAGCTAGCGAGTCCATTATCTGAATAGATCAGAATCGGCGATGTTTGATAAAACGCCGCAAAATGAAACACATTCAGGCTATATGATGACGTGTTTCATTCGGAAAATTGCAATGGTCGCATTTATAGCACTTGAAAAACGCCAGTAACGGGTTGTTTTCGCGAGGGTGGTGGAAAAAGCTTTCTCTACAAAACTCATACTTTTGGCACGCAGTCTACGCTTTCCAATTTTACGTTAATACCGCATAGTTGCAGTTGACGTACTATAAGTATTATGCCTGGAATTCCGATTTTAAAATTGTCAAAAATGTTTAAAAACCGGGATTCGCGCCAAAAAGAGACCGCTTCGTCATTTGAATGACCTCTGAGCTGAATCCGTAGAAACGAATCACTGACACTTTGAATCTCAGGCTACGCACGGTCCATCTACGTTACGTTCATGCATGTGCATTCGTACACACATACACACGATCGCTCACTCACGTGAACCGTCCCGCTTCATGCCCACCGGTTGCGAAGGTCACGGGCACCCAGACATGCTTTGTACTTTTCTCACAAGCTTGTTATTGGCTAATCGATACGTTCACTGTAAACTCTATTCATTGGTACGTGTAATTCACTTTCAGGCTGGCTCAGTCAGGAGACACAAGGTTCCTCTTGAATCCTTTGAGTTCTCACTTCAGTGCGTAGTGCATATATAAGAGGCTACAAGTAGTTTTCAAATAGTTCAAATCGTTGAAATCAGCCCTGATATCAGCTTGCCATCCAGTTGGTTCCGTGGCTGGTAATGATTCGCTTAGAATTGATACTCTCGTCGAAGAGACCCAAAACAGCTAGTAAGAACGTCCCCATAGCTTCTTCTCAATGCGAATTAGTACAGTGTGTAGTGTCCTTCCTGACCTCGCTATTTCCTCGTGTCATAATTTTGTTTCCATAGCTCGCTTCGCTTATTACACGTAACCTTAATTCGGATACTTCATCTGTTTTTAGCTTCAGGTATAAGCCTTTTCATGATTCCATGTATGAAGGTACCATATCCTTAAAAGCTCTCGCTGATTTTTTCCGTCATCAATCTTTTAGCCCATTTTGGTTTCTGGGTCAGCAAACAACTATCGTAATACCAATTCCTCCATCTCAGTTCTTTGCACTCCCAGAATTTCCGGACTTTACCTGTCCGGAGTTCGTAATGAGGGGACTGTTAAATAAATAACTGGACATCAACGACCGCAAGTTGGGGCAATATGGATACGAATGTGACAAAATATCCAAGGTGACGGGATGCCGGCTGCCTGAAAAGAGTTTTCGTGATAGCTCCCGCTCCATTTTTGTATCGTTGGATGTCATTCTCAGTATTGACAACCGAAACAGACAGCTTTGTCGAATGTGGCCTGAAACAGTAAGGGTGAATCGTTAATTGTGTTGCCACAAGTGAAGATGCGGTGCCCACGCCAGCAAAATAACTTCCACGTAAGAAGTTTGTGGTAATGCTACATTCAAGAAGCTACACGAATGAGTACGGTAGTAATAATGAGGAAGTTCCTAGACCGCGGTGAGCTTAGGATTTTGTGAACCTCGAAGGAGGTCTCATAAGATTTTGCTGAAGTGCCTCTTTCTATGACAGCGTAACCTCTAGAGTTAAGGCTTGATAGAATCCTTTCTCTTACTGGTCAAATTATGCGGGAGTTTCTCATGTGTTATTTTATGTCAACAATGACGGACTTCAAGAAGACATTGCCAGCAGTGCCCTTTTCCATTATGGCGATCTGAAAATCCGGAACACTAGTAATACCGATGCACCACTGACAGATCTTTAGGAGATTAGATGCTGGTATGATAGCTGTAATCGCTCCGTAGATGAAGAGTGCGCACACATCATTCAGTGGGGGCAATGGTGGTGCCTTCGTGCATTTTAATGCACTCAGCAGAATGGATATGAGTAAATTCAATACGAAGAAGAACAAAAATGTCTAAGTTCAGTCTAACATACCTGTACATTTTAAGGTCTGTAGGGTGACCATGGCCTTCGCAGGAATTGGCTTGAAGGTCGTTCGAAAGGAAAGACGGTCATTTTGGCGCGAAACCTCGTTTTGAAACAGTTTGGAAAATGTAAAAATTGTAACTTCAGAGAAAGTATCCACAGTTCATCAGTTGAAAACATACGGTGTTAATGAAAAACCGGATAAGTGCCAAACGTTTTAGTTTAGTGATTAAAACTTTTTTCCGTCATTTTTGCGAAACCGAACTGCTGTTGTCGTTAGTCCACGCTTTTAAGTCCGATAAATGTGGTTATTTTTATTTTTGAGTCAAAATACGTCATCCTGTGGCCTGATTGCGCTTAATTTTTCGGCGTTTCGAAGATGTCGTTGAAATAGAAATGTATGACCACACAATGCTGGCTTTGCATCTCAACGAGAATACTAACATGTTTGACAATGAAACATGTATGGCAACGTCTTCAGCTTCCTTGTCTATAAGATATTTATACTATTTCTCCTTGTTTGTAGGATTGCAGGAGGATGCTGGAAGACGAAACGTTGTTCTTGTGAACGGCTGAAAATGACGCTATGATGTAGTTATCTCCATTTTCGGTGCATGCGTATATTCTGATTTATCAGAATCATTACTACAACCACTTCCGAAATATAGTGCCCAGAGTACAAGAAACCAGTGAATTTCCATCGCAGATCAGGCCACATCTTGGCTATAGTAAGCTTAAACACTCCGCATGTTAGTTAATCGGAGTGACGGTCTTTATGGCGACTCTTTAACCGTGAACAACATGGAAAACGAATACATGCGGGAAGTGATGAAAAACCTGTATTTCGAACGTTTGGGGTAAATGCTGATAATCATTTCTGATTCCGTTTGCTGTCATGTTGATTGGAGTGTTCTCTTGTATCGCGATAGATACTTGGCGTTTTGATCATCGAGTTGTGAATGGCTCAGTGGTACACCTGTCATTGACCGGCAGGAAGCTCGACTTCATCTGCTTCCGTACATTGTTTCGTATGAACGCCAGGCGACTTCAACCTAATTGGAAACAACGCAGTAGAATGAGTAGAATTAGTTTCTGAAGATTCTGGTTGAAACAGTGGGACATGACTTAGCCTGTTCGCCTCATACGATTACATACAAATATGTTCCTCTTTCTATCCTAACAGACCACGTGATAATCTTCCCGTGTTGCGGAACATCTCCATTTTACATAACGGCCGTATATACTAAATCGACAACGGAATTCGCTTGTAGTCATGCACTAGGAAAAACTGTGGATCGATCTCTTTTCGCGTTATACGACAACAGTTGTTTGTTAGAGATATACATTTTATTTACTAACACAACTATAAATTTTATATAGAAGGTTTGGTCGGAAAATATCACATTTCATTGTTCGTCTAACTTCACACGATCATTTCACGTTCTCCTGTTTATCACGTAATTTTGCTTTCTGTTCTTGATTCCACGATAAATTTTAGCGCGAGACAACATTTCATAACGTCCGGAAAATCAAAGTCCCGTACTGGTTGGACAGTTCGCGTGGTCTGTGAAATTCCGTCGATTTTAAGGAAATAACTATGTCCAGGCCAGAAGATCGTCCATTTCTCCGGGAAAATTAAGACCCTCTTATCTTCCTCCATCATCGCAAAAGTTTCCACACATTTTCCGGATCCGTCTACATCAAGTGATGGCGAAATTCTTCGACTGTTCATTTTCTCCATCCTGGAAAATCTTTTTTTCTGACATGACGTTGAACATAAGGCCAACGTTAACATTGCGAAGTAAAAATTGATGTAACTACTCAGCATTTTTATCGAACGTTGAAAATTTTGAGAACTGTCATTCCGGAAGCAAGTGGACCAAATGCTTCTTCATAAACCAGAATTGTCCTCTATTATTATGTCCGTGTTGTGAATTTATTTCCATTATTGGTGTATTGCGTAATTAACAATTATGTGTACGGTACGCGTTTTGAGGTGAAATATGTGTACTGACCACGTTCATTTAAGCGTGTTTCTCACACATTAGTTGGGAAATATACCATTATTATTATCATTATACCCTTTCCTAAAGTCGTGCCATATAAAACAAAAATAGAAACAGCAATATCAGTGTCATTTTCAACCGTTCACAAGAACAACGTTTCGTCTTCCAGCATCCTCCTGCAATCCTACAAACAAGGAGAAATAGTATAAATATCTTATAGACAAGGAAGCTGAAGACGTTGCCATACATGTTTCATTGTCAAACATGTTAGTATTCTCGTTGAGATGCAAAGCCAGCATTGTGTGGTCATACATTTCTATTTCAACGACATCTTCGAAACGCCGAAAAATTAAGCGCTATCAGGCTACAGGATGACGTATTTCAATTCGAAAATAGCAATGACCGCATTTATGAGACCCGAAATAGCATACCACATATAGTCCATTAGGGGACTTAGGGGGTCTTTTGTGGACTGGAGGTGGGCAAAACTGGGGTTTGACCGATAGGCCTCCAGTCGGACCCACGGGAGCAAAATGGGGGCTGGCCGCAAAATCGTTTTACTACGCGAAAGCTTGCCTACACAACCGATTTCTCCCAACTACTGCGTATTATTCTTTTAGTTCTTCTCATATAATCAATCCACCGCGTCCACACTGGTCCCTAGTCTATCGGACGACCCGCCAATGCAAGGCTACAAGCGACAATAAACGAAAGGTTGTGATTGCATACACGCTTATTGTCAATAATCGTAAATGTACGACACGGCTGTTCAGATCAGTACACTGGTTTCTTCCCATACAACTGGTCGATAATGCAGATCATATCTTGGTTCACTGATTTTCACTGTTTATATGGATCGTCTGTCTTCAAAGAGTATCTGCAAGGTAGTGTAAGTGAGAACGCTAATGAAGCGGATAAATATAGTGTTGCTGCTCATGCGGATAAAAATGCATGAACAAACAGTTATAGCGATTGCGCAACAAGCGATAGCTAATTTTTGGAAGGCAACTTGTGGTTGATATGTCCCATTAGAAATAACATTTAACATGTTGATGCAAGTTGCAAGCGGAAGTACACAGCTATGAATGACAATTTGTTTTCATCGTCGTCGTAGCAGTCTTGGGCCCGACCAAAAGGTACTGTGGCTCGGGCAACCGCTTACCGCAACAGTGACGTGGAAGATCCTGGAAGAGCACGCTACCAAGAAGCTCGAAAATTAATCAAAGGCTGAACGAAAGAACTAGAAATGGTATGGATACAGGTACGTTATTGACTGCGACACACCACCATCTCGGATAGTGTCTCTAACCAGTGATTTGAGTGATCACTAGAACCTCATCCCTCCAGCCGACACCTACCCACTTTGCACAATGGAGTAGTCAGGGCCTTCATATTTCATGATCACGTTGTAGCTTGATCACCATGTGGTTTTACCCAACTGTTGATGGCCTCACCATATAATGCTCGGTGCGGTAAACGCTCAGCTGTCACACGAAGCACGTGACCTAACCAACGCATGTTATGCACCGTGATTAGTTCACCAATTAGTCGTGTATCTCGAGCGTTTCGGGATACGAGCCGGCGAACTGCCACACTGCTCACGCGATCAGTCCACTTATTATGGACCAACTGGCGGATACAACGATGGGCAAACGCAGCAAGCCGGGTGATTTCTCCACCGTGAAAAGGCCACGGTTTCGGACCATAGAGCGACGCAAAACGTACACAACCATTATATACTCCTCCTCTCAGCGACAACCGGACGCCAGAGATGAAAAAGCTCGACAAAGGCACGAGTTGCCTTTGCCACCCTCGCTGATATCTCATCAACCATATTGTAGCCTGAAAAGATAATACTACCAAAGCATGTGAAGCTGTCCACAGTCTCAATCAGACTGCCTGCATTAAGGTAAGTAGGAGTTGGGGTGCCTCAGTTTTGAGGCGGCACTTTCCATTTTGAAGGTGAGAAGCGTATTCCATACAAACCAGGCGATTTACACACCTTGTTCAGCATGGTCTACATATTTTCAGCAGGCCCTCTAAGACAGTGTCGTCCACATTCTCCAGATCGGTCAATCTAGTGCCAGGAAGAAGCTCAACACCAAATTCACTGGACTCCTCAAGCGCACCCTCCAGAATGCCGTCCATCACAAAATTGAACAAGAACGGCGAAATCGGACGCCCCTGACGAACACCACTAGCCGTGACGAACGAAAGCGAGAGAGTTGTCCATAAGCTCTCATCCTGCTTGCAGAGTGAGCATGCAGTGACCTCGATAATTTCACATATTACTCTGGCACTCCCTTGCGAAGGAGACAGTTCCAGAGAACGTTGCGGGAAACTGAATCGAAAGCAGCCTACAAACATGAATGCTACTGTTCCAAAATCCATCGCAAAGTAAACGTGTAGTCAACACATCCTCGACTCGAGCGAAATCTCGCCTGTTCTCCACGTACCTGGCTTCCTCTGGAATTAGTGAGACGACGGAAAATGAGGCCAGCGAGTAACCTGGACGCAATAGACACAAAAAAGATGTCTCTGTGATTGTCACATAAACTTCGGACCCCATTCTTGAAAACAGGAGGTATTGTTGATAGGCGTCAATCACGGGGTACCTCTTCAGTCGCCCAAATCGTCTGGGGGAGGTTCGTCAGTTCTGATATTAATTTCATCCCGTCATCCCTGAAAGGAGAAGGAGAGAGGAGGTCTGGAACAGGAGACTGATTACGCTTCAAAAACTTGAGCTCCTGGACCACTACTGCTTCCGACGGAGGACCGCCTGAACTGCAGTAACTGATCAATCGCGTCAGGTCATCCACATGATCTGGTTGAGGTCAACTGAACCGTCCTTCAAAATGTCCAGCCCACCTGTCATGTCGGCGCGAGTGATTGGTGATAAGTGAACCATCTTTTTCATATATGATCTCATTTACACCGACTCGAAGGCCAGTTCAACCAAGGATCAGGGTAAAAAGCTTTCTGCCATTCCCAGATAAAAAGGCTTTTTCCATCTCGTTCGATTGTTCCATCAAGTATTGTTCGCGGACTTGGTGCAAACTTTTAGTCAGCTTGCGTTTAAGTTCTCCACGGTCGTCATCGTATAGAGAACCAGGTGGGATCTAGCGACGCTCGGTCATGAGGTTTATCGATGTGACGGAAATCCAGCTCTGTCGCGGCTGAACAGCCCCCTTGGAACATACCTGTTCACAACATGCTTTCACGACTTCGGCGATTTGTTCCCAGTGTTCGTTAGCATCCTTCATCTGACTCGAATTGGGCAACTTCTTCATCAACGTCTTTCAGTAAGCGTTCTTTACATCCTCATCGCTAGCATGCCAGTTAAGCTTCTTGCATTTGCGAACGCATGCCCTCTGGACAAAGCATAAAACAAAACAGGAACGCACAACAGCATGGTCTTAGTCCAGATGGTAGCTCAAAAACGCACGACAGTCCTTAACAGAGTGGTGCCACCTGCAACTGACCGCTATATGATCCCACTGTGTCCACGGCTGAGAAACACACGGAGATCTCCGATAAAAACACAGTGCTTTTTCCTGTGTTGGGATGCAGTAGTCTAAATATACAGACAGTGGGATGCACACGATTGCAGCAGTCTTTCACCACTGTCAATACGTCGTACCCGGACACCAAACATACCTTCTAGCCGCTTCTCATCCGGAGGAGGACGACCAAGCTGAGCATTCAAATCACCTGCTAGTATGGTGATGTCTGAGTGTTAGTTTGTCCCGGAAGGTAAACTAGAGCGTCACAGAACGCATCCTTGGTAACACCCCAACAGCTGTCCTTTGGATCGTACGCCTGTATAAAGAATACATAACGCCTTGCCGAGTTCCTTTAACAGACGTACTGAACCTGACAGCGCACAAGCTGCTGTTCATTGGAAGCCAATCGAGCAAGCATACCTCTGCTTTGGAACAAAGAATGTTAATCGTATTGCATGAGCTTCTGAGCCGTCGTGTTCGGGAAAACCACGTTTTTGGGAAAATTCGTTTTATCAGCTTGTTACCTGGTGCAGAAATTGAAATAGTCCAAGTCTGCGTCATGGACTCAGATCTCTTTGTTTTAACTGACCATTAATTGAAAACGACCTTATCGTAAGCGCTTTTCAAAAATCGGTATGGATGTTTTGCTGTGGTTGATTGCGTGTGGCAATGCTAACAAAGGAATCCTGGGATTGACTTCAATATATTTCTTCGTTTTTGTCAGTTGTTTATTTTGCTTCAAGTTGTTTACTTTTTTCGTAGGAAATTGCGACTTTCAAGACGATGTTTCAGGATCGCAAATTTCTTGTCGTTTACGTTCGTGGGGCGAGCCCTAGGTGGAAAACTGCTCTGAAGTTCTGTAAGGTACGGTGACATGGGTTTCTGAAAACCGTGCAGATTTATTATCGTTGTACAAGGTATAAGAGACGTAGGAGTGTATGCAGGGGTGTGCGACGTGTCTAGTGAGTTAACTGTTGTCAGTTTTAACAAATAAGTTCTCGCAACAAATGCCGTGGCTTACGATTTCATGTGGTCCGACGGGGTGTGTTTCTGGTTGTGAGCTCTTTCATGTTAGAACACAACCATCACTTCAATCGTCTGCTATATATGTCCCGCCCTACAAACCGTGGACCAATTGAACGACTGTAGGAATCTGTTCCAGTACAATGCACTAACTGCTGATAGTAAGTATTATCCAACGGATGCCTACGGGAAGTTTATAACAATCGCTGACGTTGGAAACATCCGTGAATTCCTTCACGTATGCGTACAGAGTTTTGTTGTAGATATCAGGTGTTGGGAACGAGAGGATACGGAATTTATTCGATGCTCGGCCACCGTCATCCAGGGAGACAACCAGGAGACGTGAAAACTAAAGGTTACACTCTTGCTGAGGGAAAACGGAGGTAGCATGTATAATTTTTCACCGCCTCCAAATGCATAATTCACGCCGATATCCTCACGTTTTCATTATCAATGGCTTCATTCGTTCAACTATGTGTTTCAGCATAGGGTACCGTTTGGATTAACTCATAAGGTAGGACAAATGGGTGGAGCGGTTATAAGTAAATGTTTCATACACGAGACTTTCACAGTCTTCAGGGAGTCTTCGATGTACACTCTATAAACGCTGAAAGTAAGTTCACCCTAACTTTCAGATTAACTCTGCCGCAGATAGTTTAAGATTTCGATGGCAATGAATGGCCATTCATACCAAATATAACTGGGAAGTGCCAATGATGTGTTCAGTTTTAGCGAATATTACTACGGTTAACAATAATTTCTACAACACATTACGTTTGCAGACTTACAAAAGCATATTCCGCATGATTGAACGATGAGTTCATCGTCAGAAGGAAAATCAAGTTTTCTTGTTTTATTAAATTCGCTTTTGATTGAAAGAATATTCTTACCGCCTCTAGGACATTGAATTCCATTACACGGGAACACCCGTTTGGCGATTTAATGCAGTTTTACAAATTCGTTACAAAGTTCTTTACTTGTCATACCACTGAACTTGTGCGCATTTCTCGCTTACGTCTACGGAAGACTGAAACAGAAGGATTCTCCAGTAACAAAATTCTGCGACTTCAGAAACTGAAACACGCCACAAAGTTACAACTTCGGTAACTGAAATGAACATTTTTACCTCAAAGGTTACAGAGGTATTTATGGTCATCGATTAAACGCAGCTTCCTCCTCCTGTCGAGTAGGAGAAGGATTTCTGTGAACGCATAGGAGCAGCAACTTTGTTCTGCCGTCTGCTGTGCAAAAGCTTAATGGTTGAATGTCTCTCACACTCAACTCCTCCTCTTGGCGCTGGCCGTAATGCTGTGCTATTAATAACATAACACCCTCATCTATTCCAGCAACTTGTTTATCTACACTGTGGATCAAATATCCCGGGGGATATATAATATCGGCGGACATGTTCCCTCGTGATCAAGTCTCAGTAGCCGCAATGCGGCTAGCATTTGAATACAAGGCCCTCTGAGACTTCTCGCAACTACCCTTCCTTGAATCGAGGGGCAGCCCATAGCTCAGACATTATACCACAGCACTTCCCGCCTTTTGCAGGAGGTTATCCACCTTTTATTTTCCGGGGTGGGCTACCCACACTCATCATGTTGGAAGGCGTTTACATTGGGGGTAAATCGTTCGCCTCTCACCTGGTCCTTTTCTCTCCATGGGTAGACGTCTCAGCCGCACTCGTGGTCTCAAATATTTAACGCGCTCTTGCACCGCTACTGATGATCCGGTTCCAATGGGACGGCTGGTATTCTTCCACTCAGCTAGTCGTCCGGCGTCGCCACAACTCGACTTCGAATAGCCGTTCGCATATGCCCCGCCGCTGATAGGAACCTGCCGCCGCACCTGGGGTTAGCGAACTCAACCGACGTAGGTCTAGGACTGTACGCATTCGCCTACCACTTTCCCAACCTCATTACTCGCTTAATAGACAGATGTTCCGGAATACTTACTTGCCTTAGAAAGTTCATCAGGTGAAATCTCATGGCTCCTTCCTCAGCTTTACCCCTTTTCATGATGGGCTCATTGAGGTCTTCGAAGACGGCATTCCTGTTTCTAATAGGGACTAAGCCCTCTTTATTTTCAAGACTTGACTCAACCTTCATTGAAAGCCGTTTTTATATATGAATCTACGCGAATTTGTGCCCTTGGGTTTCCATTCTCAAACAAATATCTTCAATTACTCCCTCCCTGGGTTTTCAAGTTCTTTCGTTCCTCTTTAGCCGATTTCCGGTTACTCACTATTTTTCCTCCCGCCTTCCCACTCTGCTTGAGGTCTTTGTCCTCTTTTATACGACGATCACTTTTCTACAATTCACCCCGTCAGTTGCAGGGACATATGGTTCGGGTTAAACCCTGGGAGTGGTGTTGTCTTTTAACTCGATGACCAAAAGTGGAGAGCGATTCTGCTTTGTAGCCGCCTTCCTTCTTCACGCCCGTCTGCATCGGAGCTTTTCACCCTGTTGGAAATTTTTCCATTGGTATTCGGGTCATTCAGTGGATTATCCCCCAACTCTCTACGCCGCCACATACCTCGTCGAAAACACCGGGCGATGTGCTACTTCCAGGGACCTCATTCTGGTTCACCCCGATGCTCACAACAGAAGTACAATCGTAAAGTTCAGTTATATATGACCCACGAACCAATAGTAGCTGCCTGTGAACCCAGTTGAAAATCGTAACCTCACTTATGGTGGAACCACTTCGTGCATCCATCACGCTGTACACTCTCGGCACCGACCTCCAGATAACACTTATAATTCTGGTATTGGTATGTTCGCCGAGCTTGGCATTTAGGTTGCAAACGTTTCATCACCAAGCGAGGTGACGTCACCAGTGCGTAATCGTTTTAGCGTATAGTTTTTTGAGTGACGATGATGATGTCACCTAGCTTGATGATGAAACGTTTGCAGCCTAAATGCCAAGCTCGGCCAACATACCAATACCAAAACCATCGACCCGAGCTACGAACAACACCACCACTGTTCACAACTATCCGAAACACTTATAATTACAACAATCGTCAACTTTCAGAGGGCACTTCTGGGTATCTTTTCCTGGACCCATGCAACCAATTGCCAACAACTTACGCTGCTGTTAGTATTGGTTAAGGAAGGTAGCTGACGAATAATAAATGGCTCAAGTAGAAAGGCAAAAAACAAGCCTATCGGTCCACATATTGCTCACTTGAGCAGCAAACCATCAGTCGACACTTTTGATAACTCCGACTCATTTCGCTAATTTTTCTCACACACACAAGTCTCCTTGAGTGCTCCAAATAGGTGATACCAGTCTTCCAAGCTTCGTATTTTCCGGGCCAAATGCTTACCGAAACCTGAAAAACAAAATATCACCCACGCAGCAGATTCAGAAATGTCTCCTCACTTGTTGCTTGCACGCTTTCGGGCGGAGTGGGCCAAGTTTTTGGACGACGACAGTCTTGAGTTGGACCGTCGAGGAGTCGTCGAACAACAGCATAAGCACAGAGTTGATAATGTCTGGTAAAGTCAGTGATTTCAGCGATTTATACACGGACTCGAGGCTGGAGACTCAAGTCACCTGGTTCCATTCAATTTATCTGTTACAGTATTCAGGATTCGCCCTGTGGTCTGATAGGCAGTCACTGTTCATGAGGATGGCAGCAAATTCCAGTCACAGAATAGGATTACGTATCTAACAAGGTTATGGGTAAATGCGAATCTAACAACGTTTAAAGATGACCCCTATGGTTGCAACCAACCACCTCGGGAGGGTGGTCGTTGCAGCGATCGACAACCAAGTAAGAAAAAATTTGCGGCCTGAGAAGAGTCTGAATGCCTATATTGTAAAGCTTCGTGTGGTGACCCTGTCGGCCGCTGCCAGCCTCCAACATAAAAAATACTCAACGCATCCAACGTTGAGGAACATTGTACCAATGAATCATCGCGGAATCTTCAAACCTCAAGCTGGTACAGCTGGAGAATTTCCACTTGCGATTCGGAGGTCGTATGCTGCAGGCCGGTGACTAGCTCGGTAGTTGCCTGCTGAATAGGCTGAGCAACGAGTATGTCTTTACTTAAGCCGATGTGTACGATTTGTTCGGTGTACTCAAGCAGTGGTCTCTTATGAACCCCGTAAATTGTGTGAAGTGCCTTGGTTACTGAGGAAAAATTCGTCCTGTCACTTTAAGAGCAGCAAACCCATTCCCTGCGACCATCTCGTGACAGCACGGGGAATGTAGGTTGGATGACATCCAGCTGCCCAGACCCTTCATGGAATCGATTTTTCTGATATCTACTGGGCTGAGGACAATGCAAAGCACGCGATCATTGCTAGAATCTTTACCGACCGACTTGTATTTTGACTTGCTGTTATTTCTGAGACTCCAGACTTCTGGCCACCGCTTAATCGCGCCAGGATCTATCTGTAGCGTGCTGGGATCACCAGCATTCCAGATATTTAAGTCGCTGGCGTAGAGATGAGTGTCGCTGTGAACATCGTCTGGAAGGTCATTGAGGTAAGTAAGAAGTGAAAATCACAATCAAACCAAGCAAGTACGCATATGTTGGCATTGAAGTTTGCGACAGGATGAGCTGCCATATTGTCTGCGCTATTTTGGTTTACTTTTGTGTAAGTCGTGTGCGTGGTTTACTGGGACTCTGTCTCATGCTTATTCCTGTCGTCTCCTGTTAGAGGGCTATCTATGGGTCTTCTACTTTGGGGTAAAGCTGTCCCACAGTGTCTCCACATGGTCCAAATCTGGTCCGCAAGTGTTACGGGCATTCGGAGTGAAAACGGCTGGCTTTTATGTTACAAAAATAGAAGACCGAGCACCCACCCTTGAGGAACTCCTGTGTAACTCAGCGAGGAAAGCGAAAAGTTTGATCCAGTTTGGGCTCTAGAAGTTTTGTTATGAAGAATGAAGGTAATCCACCTTTCCGTGTGTCACATAAACCTAGAAAAACTGCGGGCGGTGGTGGATATCGTTTTGCCAAACTGTCCAGTCAAATCGCAGACGAAAATGCTTACGCTGACGACTGCCTGGTATCGGCGAATGCACTTGGGTATGCCGGACCTCTGACATTTGATTTACACGGAATGACATTTCTGGGCGAATTTAAACTGCTAAGCTAATCGTTTGATATAGCTAATGCGCTGGTAGATATATTACCTAGCGAAAAAGCGTTCGTGTCAACAGCGTTAAACCTACGTGACCAAAATCACTAGAGGACGCGTGAGATCCGATGGCACATGTCAGAAGACTTCTTTAGGTTTCGCATGTCTATACCGAAGAATTCATTCAATCGCAGGGGCTTGTTGATATGTATCGCGACAGCGTATGGCTAGTTGATGCTTACTGCTCCCTATATTCTTCGTGGTTTGAAATTGTTTCACTGCTTATGTAGTACGGATATCAAATATGATATACCATCAGAAAAAAATTACTAGGAAAGACGGGAAAGTGGTCACCAGGCATAGGGACGGTAGATTCTGTTGCTGTGCCGCGTCGCACCAGATCCCCCGAGAAGACGCCAACCAGCCTGGAGTTACGTTTGTTTACTGACGCCTCCGAGACAATATATCGAGCTGCCGGACATATTGGAAAAATCTTAGGGAATGGTGACATCTTTTGCTACTTCGCGTCAAGGAAATTCCGGGTTGCACCGTTGAAGTCATCATCTATCTGGAAGTTCAATTTTACGGGACGGTACTGGCTCTCAAACCCATGAGGTATATAAAGAGTGAGCTCAAGTTAACCCTTGACCACATCACACTTAGGACGGACTCAGTCATCGTCTTAATGCACTTGAAAAACGCCTCGTGTCGCTTCGTCACAGCAGTGGCCAACCGCGCTCAACTAATTCGCCACTATGCTCGGCACTGCCAGTGACTATACGTACCACCCGAGGTAAACACGGCGGACAGCTTCCCGGTGAACCAGCGACACTTTCCCTAGAAATGCACAGGTGACTGGATAGTCCGACCTTCCTGTGTGAGCCCGACAATTCCTGGATACCCACCAAGCTGCTCTAACAGCTTCAAGAAAAGGGACCGCCAATAAAGACCGCTGGCAGCAGTGGACGTTAGTAACGCGCAATGGCACGTGAAACAATTTTCAGGTTATTCACACTGGTACACTTTATTCCGTATAGCATCACGGTTAATACGTTCCAGAAATTAAGATTTCATTTATACGAGGGCTGATCGACAGCGCCTTGTTATGCTGGGTTCCATGCTTTAGATAGAACTGGATCTAGCCTGTGAATCCAGCTTTTGGCTGTAGTAACCGAACGCCATTAGCGCGAACTTTATAGTACACTGTTAGGGTCGACCATATACGCTCACCCAACTGAGGCCTCTCGGTTGGAGTGTTTTGTTTCAAGGTGTTAAACTGATAATACTGGAACTTCTGGTGAATTTAAGGATATGACTAATAGATACCAAAATGAGATGGAAAGTCACATAGGAGCTAGCCGCATATTTTCGACTATCTGGAAGGGGATTTGGATTGTCAAGAACGGACATAGTGTGTATCAGGTGCTGTCGAAATGTATGAAATGCAAAATGTTGCTGGCAAAGCCCTGTACCATTTCTTGTTGATTGCAGAACGACCAGTGACTCCTCGCTTAGAGTTTATGGCGTGGACCACTTCGGACCCCTGGGAGTTTGGATTGAGAGAAACATCAGTAAAAGATAGGCTGCTTCTCCAAGTTTTTAAAGGCAAGAGCTATACATTTGGATGTAACACTGTCGATATCAACGGATTCCTTTGTAATGGTTCTTGTGAAGTTCACTGGCCTTCATAGTGTGTCGGAAGGTGTGTGCAGTAAAAATGGGTCTAACTACCTGGGCGCGGAATCAGTCATGAAGTGAGAGTTGCTTGTCTTTGATCAAGGCAGAATCCACCATAGGTTAGTGGTTTGTGGCCTCTGTTAACATTTTGATCCTCCTGCTGCTAGTCATGGGGCAGGGAAACCAGGTCACGATACGCACTTATCTGCGGCTACCTGGATGTTGCAAAACCATGTTAATCTCGAGGCCGGTATTAAATTAGCTGCAAGCGTTGGATACGTGACGACGTTTGTACTTTTGTCAAAACGTTGGTAATTGTACTGCTTATCCTCACTTATTGCCTACTTGCTGGTTGTTCTTCTTACACTGCGAATCCTCACGCTATCAACCGCGAAACTTCTTTGCAAGAACTGACACGGTTGCTCGAATTACGCGCGCAATGAACTGTTCTTCTGACGAGCGTTAATCTAGATATATTATTAAAGCCTAATATCGGTTATTTGTCTGAGCTTGCTCTCGCGCAACCTTTAGAAATATACATGGCTCAGACTGAATAGCAGCTAAGGAAGCGGTGACAGCAAGTCACGTAAGAACAGAAATTGTAGTGTAGTACTAATGGGATGATAAAAATAACAAAAATATGATAATGTCAAAAAAGAGTTTTAACGGCAACGGATAAGCCCGAGAGGTAAGCGCACAATTCAAACGGAAGACATATCGGTAAAATAGGAGCGACTCAGTGATAGGTGAACATCCGCCGGATTGGATAAACCACCACAAGAGAAAAAACGGCGCCAGAGATGAGATTCGCTAGATGACCGCTAGATAATTCCACAAGCCACACGGGATGGTGAATTTTGGGCGTCGATAGATAAGCTAATACGCCGAGTTGAAGTAATTTACCGTCCAATCACCTTACCTGTGCAGAAAATCCGCACGAACGAACAAGACAAAGATGATGAACGGTAAATCCCATTCGTTCGTGTTGACGATTCAAAACAATAAGTGGGGTGACAGTTCCAAACGGGTGTACAGATGAAGGCAACAAAACGATAAATACAAAAGGCAGTTGAGCAGTTCGCCGGTATGGTGCCTCGAGGCCGAAACTAGTAGGAAACGGCAATTTATGCGCCAAAAGCGATTTTTCAAATCTTTCTGGAAAATTAAAATGCATATTGCGGGACAAATATGTAGATTTCACTGAGTATAATAGTTGTGTTTCAATGGGAAAAACCAGTTATACCTAAAAATGGTACATATTCGCATTTTTATTAAGAAACATATGCCGCCATTTTTTCCGTAAGAGCACAATGTTGGCTTTCCTTATCTATTTGACGTTCTGAAAATGCTTCCGGCGGAGTTTTTGCGGTGGAATACATATTTCTCTGTCGCAGAAACGCTCAATTCCGCATGGTTTTATAGATATAATTGAATTTGTAATTCTCGACCACGCTGCGTTTGCATTGTGTTGTACACGAAATATCACGGTAATTTATAATCAGATATATGCCGCCACGGTTGTTGGTTAATTATTCATCTGAATTATATGTTCAGTCTGGCGCCCTTATAAGGATTCCGATGGAAAAGGGTCCACGTTATCACCTGGTTGTTTCTATCTATGGTATGGTGTAAACATGGGTAACTCGTTCTACTTCACCATCAACAACGTGCGTATTGTTTTGTTTAGTGCTTATTAAATATTCCTCAATATAATATGCCATGTCCACGCGAGTCAATACTCATTTATCTGACAGATAATGACCAAACTTGATATTCGTTATTTATCCGACGAAAACTTATTCCCACTCCTACCACTTCAGCTACAACCCTTCTATCTTCGCAACGTGGACAGTTATGATTCCGATGGCTGTTGATCTATATTTTCACCGGCCGCTGAATTAACTGACGGCTGTCAGTGTGTTATCTCATTTTTTACCAGAGGTGAAGGAAGTCATCAGAACTTATCCCCAACGGTCTAGATACACATTGATTCTGAATTATTCCGTTTTCTACTTATCAAAGCTGGTCATAGATTAAGTGAACTGGACGGGTCAGCTACTAGTGTGAACGCACACTGCATAGTTGGGCGTTGATCGTAGTAATGGTGAACTGGAAGGAACAGTTACTAGTGTGAGCGCATACTACATAGTTAGGCGTAGAATATAGCTTAAGTGAACTGGACGGAGCAGCTACCTATATGAACGGAAATCATTTAGGTTACTAAGGGATCTTCGGCCGGCCTTGGTTAATGGGCTCCGTGACAGCCTTCTCATTTTCAGACCCCGTAACCTAATTCGAGTTTTGAAAAATGCAGAACAGTTAGAAGTAATTACCTTCCAAGGAATCCGTGGCATCACATTCAGATGTTCAACCCATTGCCTTTACTACGACAGTCCAATCATCGCGCATACCCGTCCATATGCCCCCTTTACGATCTTGGTGTGCCATCCCAAGTGCTCCATGGTTTCCAGACCACGGTTCATCAATGTGGCCTGATGTTAAGGAAACTTTAGCGCCGTGGGAGTACGCCAACCCAGAAAGGTATATCGTTCGGTGTGTTTGTACTTCATGTCTAGAATACGGATTTGCAGCCTTGGGGCTAATGGTGCGTGCTATGATGAGGCTGTAGTAATAAAAGCTGTGGGCTCCACATCTGAATGTGATGTCATGGATTCCGTCGGAAGATGATTTGTTTTAACTGTTCTGCATTTTTCAAAACTCGATTTAGGTCACGGGGTGTGCAAACAGCAATTGGCGGAAATGTAAACGGTGAAAGCAACATTATTCCGTTCGAAGAGATGCCATAATTGGAAATACCCGTTTTATGCTAGAGAAAGCATTCACAATTTTGCTACGTTGAACGTTTAAGAACAGCATAACATCCACAGCGTTCATGGTGGTCTGACCTGGGAACTGACGAAATACAGTTAACTTATTATTCCCCATCCGAAGACGAGTTAGATTAGGCCGATTACATTATTTAAGTCTTTCGCTTTCAGTCGACCACCATAATAATCACGGACGAATGGGGAGCCTACATAGCTTTGGATGAAACAGCTCATCACGAGCACTGGGCAGTCAATCATTCGAACAATTTCTTGGATCCTGAGAACTTGATCCACTCGAAAAATATGCGAAATCTTTGATCATTTATTAAGAGGCTGTTTCATGCCGTATCTGGATTAAACGGGTGGCAGTTCCAGTCACACCTTCGAGGGACCATTTGGCGGGAACCAAATGCTGGAAACATGATAGACAAACTGCTGTTCACCTTGCCTCATACGAAATTGTTGTGAATTATATAATATACGTGGGCATCATTGCACGTGTCTGTTATTCCGATTTATATGTCTTGCGTTGATTTTGCTAGCTGCTCCGTTCGGTTGACTTAAACCATGATCAACGTCCAGTTCACTTAAGCTATGGTTAGCATATTCGTCCTACCTTACGAATCATACCAAACTGTACTCCATGCTTAGACACTCATAAATGCTCCGTCCATTTGTACGACCCTACGAATTATGCCAGACCCTGCACTATGCTGAAATACATGGGTGGACTGGTGAAGTAACTGGAGACGACAGCGTGGGGATGGAATTTCCAATTATGTATTTCATAATTGTAGATAAACTTACATACTACCTCTGCTTTTTTCAGCACAGAATGCATCCTTCGATTTTCATGTGTTACGGGTGTCCTCCCGGACGATTGAAACCGTGTATCACAAAATGTCTTCATCGTCTTGTCATTCATCGTATCTGACGTCCGTAAAAATATCTCTGTATGTATGTATGGAGGAACTTACTTCTTTCAATCACCTCAACAGGATCGTCGTTGTAGGCAATGTTGATTTGCGCCTTCTTCGGTCCGCGTGCAGGCGGTACACTGTCGGCTGACCAGTATTAGTCGACA
>LUCH01005042.1:0-10974 GCA_013368495.1 Paragonimus heterotremus
GCAGTTCCATCGCGGCCAGTGCAGTACGCCGTTCTGGCCGTCCGTTAGAGCTGTATCGATCCAGATGCGTGCGCACACTCCATGCACCAACACAGAGCGTCTTGCGTCCTCGGGCTTGTGTCAGGTTGCCCTTCGGGCTACTGAAACTTGAGTGAGCATTATCTGTTCGGAGATTAATGTTGGGGGGACAGTATGAGGGTGATTGATTGGCAGTAGCATATTTTCGCCTATCCACCCTGCCATGTGCAGCAGATAGGCGACCCGGTTTATCCTGCGTGACGGCCGATGCAGCATGGAATTTGGTTTCTGTTGTATAGTCATGGTTTTTGTGGGCTTAGGATACTGTCGGTAAGTCCAGACCTAGACAGGAGAGCGCTTAGGGTCCTCAACCAAAGCTTTGGGTTCAAAAACCCGCACCGCAAGGCAGCGTGTGACATACACACATCAGCATCATCCATCCAGGACAGGCTTGACAGTCACAACCCAAGACATTCAGCACATCCATACAGAGATAATAG
The DNA here is from genome assembly GCA_013368495.1 of Paragonimus heterotremus. NCBI lineage: Eukaryota > Metazoa > Platyhelminthes > Trematoda > Plagiorchiida > Troglotrematidae > Paragonimus > Paragonimus heterotremus. The sequence continues at coordinate 519 of LUCH01005042.1, forward strand.
TGCACAGACAAACCAATCACACATAGAGAATCAGATCAGGCAAAAAAGAAGATAACAAACCGAACCGAAACGCAACAGACTGACGCCAAACACAACGGAAAATTCACAATGGACGCATCTGCTTTCTGTCTGGCTGTTCCCCTTTGACCAACTTCATCAGTACTCACGGTCACACTGCCATGATCTAAGCGTCCATTGTTTGAATTTTTGCTTGAAACAAGCAGATACAAAACACTGTAATTCTCCATGTATTCATCTAAGCAACTTCTAAACACGCTGAAGCCCGAAAACTCTTGGTCACAGAATACATCTTCGATGTTCTATAGATAATCCACCACCTAAAATGGGATGTGGCAAGATTTTCTCTAAAATGGGTCCGCAGGATGTAGGTCAGCGCATGCCTCATCCAATTTATATATAATACATCGTTTATCAAAATAGGACGGTTGACCACTAATCGGACTTGAAAATCTTCTTCAAAGGAAAACGCATGTACACCATCTCGACACCCAACATTAATATTTTCGACCTTGTGGCCAAATGAAGGACAAACCTACAACCGGTTGGTGAAAACAAATATCTCAAGGCTGGCGATTATTTCCGTCACGGAACCCGACGGTTTTAAAATCCTTTGATGACACCACCGGGGTATCGCCAGATATTTACAAATGTCTCATTTTTTCGCTGCTTGACGGCAGATTTTACTCCCTAGGGATAATTTTCATCTTAACCGTGTAAGGCATTCGACGGCTTTGGGCACTCGAGTACAACTTGAATATCGAAAACTGAGGCTGTACAGATTGTTTGCTGGTGTGATATGGTGTGTGTGATTTGATCGCTTCTTAAATTCTATGTCGACGGGTTTGATGAGACAGTCAGGTTTTGCAGATCACAACATGGAATGTCGATTCAAGAACTCGGAACCTTCCGGACACTCTTCTGTTTCTAGGCCACCTGTCAAGCCTCGCAAAGCTGATTCAGCTGGATTTCCCTCAGACAGTACATGCTTCCATTGTTTGAGCGTCGGGGATTGATGAACGGTAGAAAGGTGTTTGACCACGTACGTTCACAAACAAGTTGACAGGTTGTGTGTATGGTAGGGGACAATAATGGAATGTATCCAAAAGCAGCAGCCTCGAAACACATGATCCAAAACGATGCTTCCGATGTGATGCCTTGCCTGACGTTAATCTCGGAAAGACGAGTCAGTGTGAATGCTGAAGGTTGTCGAAGAAAACGTCGTCCATCGTGGACTGTAATAAAAACCTTTCGTATACACTTATCAGCCGTAGTAACGGTTGTGACTTTTTGTCTGTTTGACGTAGCTGAGAGCCGGGGCGTCGCAAATTGCACGCTGAATGCCCACATGAAAAGTTAAATGAAGATCGTTCAGCGTCACGCCGGCACTGCTTATTTCCCTCATTTCGGACACAAATGGCAGCTAGTTGTCACAAACGGGATCACGGCGCCCATGACCGTAATACGAACGGATGAAAAATGGAGTGTTTGTGAGAGGAAGCACAGTGCGACCGAGTGTTAGCCGCAACTTCGCACCGGTATAGATAAACAACAATACCTCAGACGTATTGACTTGCATTGTGATATGGTCATTGCTGGTGAAACGCTGAGGCTGGTGAACGCTCCGCAGACACGTCGGCATCCCTGTGTGTACATAACATCTACTGGTAGGCACTGTACGCACATTCTGTGGAGTTCTGTGCAATGTGCGCAGATCAAGTGGTAAATTAGGGACGAAGGGTTTCAATAGACCAAACGGTAATTTTAAATCAGTAGATGTAGCTGATTTGAGGTAGATTGAGAACAATCGAAGAGCACCTGAAATACTAGATATTGCGGGTGACTAACTGATTGTGACAGAAATAATTGCATAAAGAAAACATGTACCGCTAATGACAGTATTTTCATTAACGGTACTTTAACGAGTAACAGATGTCGCGCTAGGAGCAGCAACTGCGACATCGGAACCACTTGTTATAGGTTCTTGCGGTATTTCCGCATTGCAACATGGAAAAGTTACGCAATGTCCAACCTTCAGGCTCAGTTGATGCTATAAGCTGTATGGGGTCATCGTTCATTCAACATGATGCACATCCTCCCTCCAGCATGCGTAATCTATCTCTTTCACGTTTTACACGTCAGTTAATAGGCCATCCACCATGTCATCGTTCCACTGCACTTATTTTCATTATGAACGCTAACGAAAGTATCCCATACTGATTGCGCGTTATAAGTGTAAATAGTAACGGTTGGTAAGCCTAGAACAACAGAGCTGAAAACAGGAAGTACATCCACCACCCTTGGAAAGCTTCCAACAAAACCGTTAATGACGTTAGACCGCAAACGACACAACACAGCCGGACTCAGCACGCACGATATAAATGGAACTGCAAGCGCGCGTTATAATAATAATAATAATAATAATAATAATAATAATAATAATAATAATAATAATAATGGTATATTTCTCAACGCATTTGTGAGAAGGCACGCTCAGATGAGCGTGATCAGGACACACATTTTAACATGAAACCAATAACGTACACATACTTATTAATTGCACAATACACCAAAAATGGGAATAAATTCACAAAACGGACCGATTAAAACAAACGTGCATAAAATGGCGGTGGACAGAAACGCTTGCAAATGAAACGTTGTGAATATGATAATGTTATAAAAATGTTTTTGCACGCTTTCGACCGCGAGATTGAATGTGGTAATCAACAGTTCTTATTCTCATCCGATTCGCTCATTGTGAGGCCGACTGTCAGTCAGATTCTGGCCAACGCGTCGGAGTTGGCCACGTGTTTGCTGGGTGCTGGTGCGAACGCATGTTGAATTTCAAGGTGTTGTTCACAGCTAAGGTGAACCGAACAAGGCAGCCACTGGTATGAAAGCGTACCGCATACTCATACGTTGTTCACAGCTCAAGCAAATTGGACGTAACAGCTATTAGTGTGAACGCATACTGAATGCTCATACGTCGCTCGTTGTCCAGGTCAACCGGACTTGACGAACGATTTCATCCTGTGGATGTATCACGGTGAATAACGTGTGGTAATACATGCAAGCATCTTACATTATGTGCCACTGTTCTGTGAGATATAAAGCGAGAAACGGTTTGACGATTCAGTACGCAGGACTTCTTTTCCGAATATGACCTTGAGGTGTTTCTTGGAAAATAACTACGTTCTTATTATGGCATTGGGCAGAAAGTGGAATATATATTGCAAAAGACCTACTGGGACACGTCCTAGACATTTTCTGTTTATATAAATCATCATACTTGGAAACATTTGAGGAGGGAATCTTAAAGATGAGGATGGGCAAGCGAAAATGTGAAAGCGTACTGACATCTAACACTTATGAAACTTAACAGTAGTAGCAGTCCGTATGTGATGGAGTAAACAATAGTCGTCCCAGATGACTCCATGGAGTTCGCTTGCGCCAAAAAACCTTTTATACGTGCGAGTTCAGTAACTGTCGATTAGATCCAGATGGCGACCTAAAGTGCTTCCCGGCAAATGACCACCAATTTTCGATACTTCGTGTGTGGGGGATTGAATTATTCGGGTCCACAGGGCTAACTAACGTCCACAATGAGCTATAGCATTCAGTGCTTGGTAAGCCCGCCACTCGTCCGTTATAATGATGGTGTTGAACTGTTATCGGTTGCGATGAAATTATGACTCACTCGCACTCGACATTGGATAGTTGAAATCAAGGCTGCGGAATCATGTTTGTTTCCAAGGCAAACCACCAAAACCGCAATCCTGGTTTGCCTTTCGATTCCACTCGACACCTACGCTTTAAGAAAACGGCTTCCCCCGTGTTACTTCCGTTTCATGACGAGGGATCCGTTGACTCCAATAACTGGAAGAGTGTCATCCCTCTTTCTGATTACGCCGATTTTTCGGTGGAAGAGTGGTTGTTTTTACTAGGTGACGGGGGGAAGGCTTGGGCTTGCCATGGCCACAATGCGACCTGTTCGGTAATGGAAAGTGGTCACTGTCTCGTGGTCCAGGCACAATATTTTGGAAATTGTGGTAGTACTGATTTTGTGAGTCAAGTTCAGCAGAATACGAAAGGATTTAGCCGGGAAAGACCAGTCCAACGGGAAATGGATCCTCTTCTTATGGAATTGGTCTGCCTACAAGTTGAACACCTTCTGCGGCAACCTTCCATCACCGACTTATCCGTTCCCAACAACGTGGTGCAACCGCATTTCCGGCACGAACGGTTTTCCGGTACATCATGTCGTACGAGGAGGACCAGGAAGGATTTTTGATTGGTGCAAACTTGCTCTTGAGTATCTAGCGTACCGTTTGTCAGGGTGCATCAGGATTCTTCCCTCCAAAATACCCACGAGGATATGGCTGTGGGGCTTGTTGCACCATTCTTCATGGAACCGCGCCGACGAAGAATTGTGGTATTTGTTGCAATCGAGTCTGTCACTGTCCACTATATGTTGCATGTGCATGATTTGTGTGTCATCTGTGTAGCCGTGCGTCCTGTGAACGCGCGAACGGAAATGTGTTTCTAAACGACAGAAAAGAAATAACGAAGAACCGTTATACCTTTTGACGAGCCCGCAGGCCTCGTGGGCCGAAGTGGCTCGTGCACCAAAACAACATGACGATGCGTGTTCAGACGGCTCTGGAACATTTGCAATAAGACTCGGGTGCCTAAAAGTTAAGTAGGTAGAGGATAACAAATAAGGTCACTTAGAAGAGATCGATTTGCGAAAAATCTGGACTTTGAGTGGATTCGAACCAGCGACAGAAACATCGTGTCCAAACGTGGCAAGCGGTCTACCAGCTGAGTTACGAAGCCACGCCGGAAGCTCAGAAATTTCACATTTGAACCTTGTTCGAATCCAGCCGAAGTCCAGATTTTTTGCAAACGGATTTCTTCTAAGTCATCAACTATGCCAATCTACTTATCAGCAATTTAATGTCAATAATAATCGGTGGCGTTGGTGGATTCCAGCGTGAACTAATCGAGAAATCCTGCTTAGGCAGTCAATAGGCTGGGTCATTTAGTGGATTCCACATGACACAGTTAGTTGGGTGGGTAACTAGGTCCAAATGCGAAATTTCTGAGCTTCCGGCGTGGCTTCGTAGCTGAGCTTGTAGAGCGCCAGCCGCGTTTGGGCATGGTGTTTTTGTCGCTGTTTCGAATCCAGCCGAAGTCCAGACTCTTCGCAAATGGATCACATCTAAATTATCAAATCTTCCAAACCACTTATCAGTAATTCACATAAGGTAACGTGCAAACAAGTCTCGTTGAATTCTGACATTGGTGGAAATACTGGCCAACAGTCGTTAATAGCAGAGGTCTCAGTCACACGTTCTTTTGACAAATCGTGGCTGCAAACGTACAAGGAATGAAGTTAACAGTCATCGCAGGATATGCGGTGGGAGTATGAGATGCAATAACTGCTTGCAACAAAATGAGAGGTCCGTGAAAACATTAGAAAAAGGAATAAAACCATAAAGCATACTTCTAGGTGACGCCGCGCTTATCTTGGGGCCAGATAACATGGACAATATACTGCATTCCAAGATCCGTAAATCGATAATCGTGGGGAATGTGGAGTGGTAATCGGTGGCTCAAACGTTGGGTAATGACATGGCGGAGCATCACAGAACACAGAGATAAGCTTCTGATCATGAACAACATATGCGTATGCAGCAGGCGTAGTTGCTCCCCCGTTCAGTTTACCTCGGTTATGAACAACACATGAGAATGTAGCATGCGTTCACAATAGTCGCTGCTCCGTCCAGTTTGCTTTAGCTATAAACAGCGTCTAAGAATGCAGTATGCGATCACACTAGTAACTACCTTATCCAGTTTGCCTTAGCCAAGGACAACTTCTAAGAATGCTGCATGCGTTCGTGTTGGTAGGTGCTCATTTCCAATCGCTCTTTCCGTGAACGTGACGAACAGGCACGTGCGGGAGGTGATGAGAAACTTGTACTTGGAGCGTTTGGGTGCATGTTAATTGTCATCTTTGAGTCCGTTGATTGTTATGTTGACCAGAATATTCTACTGCACTGCGGTAAATAGTTGGCACTCTAAACATCAAGTAGTGGCTGGTTCAAAAATATATTTCCCAGTGATCGTTTTCTCTTCGGTACACAAATATACGAAACACAAAAAGAGAGCGGCTGGAAGAAGAAGGTAAATGAGACAAGCCGTATGGCATTGGGAAGGGGGGTTACTAGTGTAGTGGATCTAAACGCTATATACAATTCAGGAATGAATACGAAATCAAAAAGTGATAAAAATGAAAATAACTGACTCACAGTAGTACGTGAAGGTGCGTCGTTTAGAGTACCACTACACGGAATGAAGTATCCAAAGGATCCAATCTGTCGTATAGTTCCCAAGCGACTTCGGAAGTCACAACGAAGATAATTCCGATGACAGATGAATTTGAAAATGCGCTGAAATAAATGCGGATTCCGTTAGCCGTTACTTCTCCAAAAAATCTGTACCAACGCGACACTGAACACAGAGAGAGAACACAGGGCTCGCGACCTTGGAAGTGTGTTTCTGTATTGTTAATTGAATCAACTCCCATGAGTTAAACGAGTGTACATGCGAATTTGAAGAAGGTGAACCATGTGAAAAACAATGAAAATTATGCTGTACAAAAAATGCTGTACAAAACGCTACACTAGCAAATGCTAACATTCCCCTCGGGTTCTCCCCTCGACCAGACTTTCGACGCAGTGGAAGCGTTACCTTTGTTATGAGAAATGAAACTGAAGTTCCAGTTTACAAATACCTGCCGCGTCGGAAACAACAGGGGCAGTAGGTTGGACACCATGTTCGTGACAAAACACCCCGAAGGTACAGGCAGGCTGATAATTTTCACCATCTACAGGGGACCACTCTTTATCACTGACGAAGACGCCGATCTGTTAAGTGAACTGGACAGCATAACTAGTGATCTAGCGAACGCTATTTTTAATGGGAATTTCAATCTCCAAACATTCTCTTGGGACTAAGAAACAGCCAAGGCTCGTAACTCCAACGGAGGATTCGCGGATAAAACATACTCTAACTCTTCAAGTCGGCATGTCTGGGCACGTACCCGGTTCCGGCAAAGGCGGACACCATGTGTGCTGAATCTTCCGGCTACTGTATATAAGCAGAGCACTGTAAGCCTAAAAGTGAGACTGTTATTGGGAAGAGCGATCACTGTGTTCTGTGCTTCCAAACCCGCGTGAAGAAAAAGCCTCCAGTGAAAAAATTTATTCGTAACTTTAGTCGAATGGATATGCCACAGCATTCAACAGCAATTCGAAACATGTCTTGGGTCCCTGGGAAGGCCAGCTCCATCTTTTTGAAAACAAGTGAAAATTTATCAAAGGAACCTGTTGAACTCAAAGGACTGCTCTGCTCCACGAGTGTCAACAAGAATTCGGAATCGTCCGCCTTGTTGGGGACCGGCTGTGAGCAGATAGCTCATCAGGCGGAATTAGTACGGAAAAAACCACGAAATGACCGAATGCCGCAGTAAACGGTCACATTACAAAGCTTACTGTGACGCAGCTTACGATGCCTAGCTCCTGGAAGAAGGCCGCATCAAGACGGGCGCACAACGTAGGATTAACGCAGCTAGAAAAACGTTTTTCTACGCGGGTGTATTCTAGAGCAGCGTGCAGGCAAGAGGAGAGAATTTTCATGATAGGTACATGTGAAATGACCACGGCAAACGGAAAGAAGGAATTAAGCCGTCCTGAATTTTTCTTGTGCTTCACAGGAGAAACAGTGTGAGTACGATCGTACTGAAATCATTAGTTTCAAAACCCCTCAACAAAATAGTGACCATACACCTCACCGACAAAGAGGCTGACAGAGTCCCTGGGGTCGCTTGATCTCTCGAAGTATACAGAAGTCGATGACGTCTGTCCGGGTACATTAAAATCACGGCAGAAAATTAATAATGATGATGTATTTCTCAACGCACCAGCAGCGCCTCCTGCGGCACCCCTCTACAACTTCCTTAAATGAGGGGAAAATTGCAGATGTTTGATGCGTAGCCACTGTGATTGCTATTCGTAATGGAAAATCGTCAGATAAGTTGTAAAATTATTAAAAAGCCGGGGGAGTATAGCCGGTAAGTATTCGCAGGTGCTAATAAAGGACAAGGTTTCTTCGTAGCCAGTCAAAATCTGTCTTCTAAAGTCTGTATAGCATGGTTTTCAAAAGAGAAAGTGTGGAGCATCCAATCTTTCATACTTCACGACTGAAGTCATAAGAAGTTCAAACGGAGATATAACAACTGAGGTGTGAAACCTAGACATCAGCCAGTCAATCCATTCAGCGAATTACCGTCACCATATCCATCAGCTGGCGTGGTCTGGCACCTTCAACCAAGTTGCTGACTGGGTAAAATATTTCTTGTCGAAGTTGGCCAGAGACTTGGCGCCAACTTTTGTGCTCTCAACACCTACCGAGGTTTCTTCTCTACTGCTGCACTTTTCTTCCCGAAGTTAATCGTCACACACCTTCGAAGAACACTGTTTTATGAAATATAACGTAACTTTCGTTGTATCGTGGTGTAGCGGACATAGTTATTTGATGATGATTATGCTTGGGTTTTCTATCGCCATTTGTAGCATTTTCACTAAAAAACTTCGTGTGCGCTTAAACAAGTGTATGAACGAGTAGGGTTAACGACAGTCATCCCAGCGCAGTTACTTACCTCTAGAATGTTACTGAGCTTAGTGTGAAACTATCCTAGAATAATCATTGGAAAAATACGAATACCGATGGCTGCCTTTTCTACCAACTCATGAGGCGTCATGTATTTGAAGGGTTTGGCCTTTCAGTCGTTTCTCTTTTTCACTTTTCCTCATCGCCGTAACCATGTATGCCCTGTTTACCAGATTGATTAATGCTACCGTGCTTACATTCATCACTAGGTCTGTCTTGGCTGTAGGCCTCCTTCTATCTAGTTTTAAGAAGGAGCACAGTAAATATCATGCACCGTACAAAACCAACGGAAAACAACAGTGACCTTCGTTTCCCCCTTTTGCCGTACGTGGATCACCTCGTTAACAAAGACTGTCTGCTGGGGTTTAAGGACGGATCGCCAAAAATCTGTAAACCCCGTTCTAATATGGGACGGTCGTTGCTTAAGGGGAGCGTTTCTACGGCAGCTGGATATAAACATTTCGGACGCTTGTCTGCGTTGTGCAGACTGAATTTGAACGCCCAAGCTGCTTGCCTCTATTTGCTTTCAATGAGCCGGATGAATCCATCGAATGAGAATATACGGTGTACGACTTTTGCCAATGTGAGCCATTGTCCCAGCGTTGTGGGCGAACACCATAAATGTCCACGTTTCGGTTCCAGGATAGTTTCATGTGAGCGTGGGTGTACGTGGCCTGAAGGCGAAACGAAGCGTCACCCTCCGTTGGCATATGAAAAAGCTGCACAGTAAACGCCGAGAGTTAGCAGTGATTTGTTTGCGACTGAAATTAGAAGAGTGACTGTCAAGTTGGGAACAGAAGTGCTTGTATGGGCCTGGAGAGTTAACTGGCTTGCCTGGACAATGATGTGTAAAATGGTTCCGAAACTTACAATTGCATGTTATGCATAGGGTATTAAGGAAGTCTGGTTGATCTTAGCCACCCACTCGTTTGTTCACCCGTCGTGACTGCAAGGCGGGAATCGGATAGCTACAGACGCTTCTCGTTTAATTACATTTTGACGGTTAGTGTCCAACCAATCTGGCTGTTATTCCGCGTCTGCTGCATTTATAGCACTATTTGGGATCATTTACCCATCCCATGTAGTAAATGTCCGGTGTTAATTCTCAACAGCTTTTTATATTTCACGCCCTGCTAACGCTCATCCGTGACACTCGACCCTGTGCCGCGTGCACTCAACTTAGTGAACCCATTCAAACTGAACACTATTAGAATTAAGGATCATGTGAATCATTTCAAGGATGGCAAAAAACGCCCTTATCAAATGTGAAAAGAAGCCATAACCTATAATGAATTATTTTCGTAAAAATTGTTGAAACTGTTTAATCAAACTCGTGGGTTAGAAACTTTTTCAGTATGTTCCCCGTTTTCGTTACAACTGTTTGCATATAGCTATAAACATCACTTGGCTTAAACTGTAAGTCACAATCTGGCAATTATCCGTTTCACGGGATTCGCCTTGAAGGTCGTTCAAAAGGCAAAACGGTGTAACGTGCGGTCGAAACCAGCAGGCGCGCACAGGTTGAATTTGAATTGTTTATCGGGGCGTGCTGCTGTGTTGTCGACGCCGTTCTAGTTTCCGTTTGTGTAAGTCGTGTGCATGACTTACTAAGCCTTTGGCTCATGTTTGTTCCTTGTTGTTTCCTTTTACAGGACTGTTGTTGGAAACCCTACTTAGGAAGAACGCTGTCCCCCGGAGTCTCCTC
>LUCH01005042.1:13422-45123 GCA_013368495.1 Paragonimus heterotremus
AAACCAGCCGCAGCTGCACTATTAACGGTCATCGCGAGACAAGAGGTGGAATGTGGAACGCGATAGTTACTCACAGCACAATGAGAGGTCTGTGACAAAGTTGGGAAATCTAGGACGAATATGAACCATACACTTCGGGGTGATGTTGTGCATATCCTGGGCCCAGATGGCATTCGCATCACGCCACATTGATGACCCTTAATCAAAGAATCATGAAGCACCAGAAGTGATAATTTTTGGTCTAAGAGTTGGATATTAACGTGGTGGAACATTTCTTAACATACAGATATGTGAAACACTGAGTTCCCTTTAACCACTTCATTAGAGCAGAAAGAAGACATATATTGCGGTATGTTAACATTTCATTTACTCTCATCAGTCGCAAACGCAAAACATGCAGGTTACTTAATAATAGAGGATCCGGGTCGAGCGGAACTTCACGGCTTTCGAATAAACTTCAAACCCAGTACCTACGGAAACCACAATTAGCACTGTAGGTTATCTGCCAAATAGTCACTCCCTAGGGGGTATAAGGCAACTTCTCGATTTGGAATGACTTTAACGGCAATCATGTTCATGGGAAGAAGGGAGATAAGGATCTTAGGTACCTCGGAAGTGGTCTCACTACAACTACTGCAGGAAACTGAGAGGTACTTATGACTTGGCAGGGGTTGGGCTCGAAGGTGTACCGAAGAAAAAACGATCACTTTGGCGCGAATTTTTGCTTTTGATACTTTTCGGAAAGTTAAATTCGGAAGTTCGAGGAAAGTACCTAAAACTTATCAATTGTAAATTAGTAGTGTTAATGAAAAAGATTGGTATACATTGGGTAAGTGCAAACGGTCCACTCTGAAGGCACTGGCGCGTTCGGGTCGATTAAGACTACACCAGCCTGAGTGGCTGCGCGCATTGTTGAGAACAGCATTGTGACCCAAGGAATTGCTCTAACTCATAATAGTACTGTACACTGCTTTTAGGCGCCACGATAGAAGGAAATGATGGCTGCACTGTTGTTCCGGATTGTGGCATGTCTGCGACAACTAGATCGATTGGCCAAAACGGGGCTCACTTTATGTAACGCCTGCGCCAGAATGTGGGCATCCCCATCTAAAAATGAGTGATCGACAGTTAACATCGATTTTAATTACAATGGGTTGAAAAAGAAGGTTATGCCAAGTCTTCATTTTGGATCGCATGGATCATAAGTGGCGGATGGGGGCCAAATGTTCGAAATTTACTCTGAAACCTTCGTACTGTTTGGCCCAGATCGAAAGGTTATCGAGCCTCTTGTACCGCGTTAAGCGAAAATCATTGCTAGCGTAAAGTTTGCCTGTCCCGCTCGGACATTACACCGGCCATATCCGACACGACTCTGACGGACTCCAATGCGACACCGGCCAGAGTCGGGCCTACTCTTCAAATCTTCGCACGCCTACCAGGGTTTGAAGGCCTATCAGCTGTTGTCAGTTTGTTGATGACTGTTAGTAAGAGTTGGCGTGCTCTTGGTTGCCTGTTCAGATCTGACCAAAACTTCAACTGGAACCCTGAGAATAGCCTGGAACCCACCGTTCCTTTCCATCGAAATGTAGGGAATTGATTATTCGGTGGCTAGTGGTGCTCAGCTAACCTAATCAACATTGGCACGGTTAGAGTAGAGAGGTCGCAACAGCTATCAATCTTGGGTTGTGTAGAGAAACTAGGTCTACTGAGAAAGACACATTGTAGACTCTACACAGATGGCAGTTTGTGGTTATGTGGATCAAATTATAACTCATAATCGGTTGATAACAGCAGGGAACCGCAACACATTGGTGAGTAAACTATGGAATCCAAAGTGACATTTACACAGCATTGACAACCCTCACTCAGGGGGCCGGAAGTCCTTCCAGAAGTGACGATGAAACGTTCTTAAAGAGAAATGAGGAGACATCGAGCATGAATCAAACAATCAAACGTTGCAAAGAGGGCGTTTTTCCGTTTATTTCCCCGCTTGCAACAGTCATACTGACTAATCTCAAGTTCGCTTGTGGTAACCCACAGCAGGGACAACGAAATTTTTCTCAAGTGCTTATAACGACTGCAGAAGTCACGAACGATGTGCGCTAGTTTCACATTATTTGCTACTTTGACATGGAAACTGTTGAGTTTGAAGACTGTAGAGGGATCAGCTTGTTCGGAATTCACGGACGTCAGATTCATTGATTAATATTAAATTGTTTCCCTTCGTTGAGCGTGACGCCGGATTGGTATAGACAAAACTTTTCATGGTCATAATATAAACGCTTTGCTGCCACTTCTACGAGCTGTCGATAATCGGAATTCGGGGCGGTGATCTGATGTCCGTGTATATTGTACTGTGACACCCCGTCCACAGAAGGCTGAGTTGTAATTCAGTGCCAGCCACTATGCGGGGAGTGGCGATGCTGTCAAGGCGCTTACGTTACCGTACTGATCAGCTGATACTACCTCCCTGAGCGTTTTCTGCTTGCATGGAAAACCACTTCATTGGTCTGTCAAAAGTTTGTCACTTCCGTGCAACAGTTTTTTCTATCCATTTCCACGTTACTTTTAAGTACACAAACATGCTGAGCATATCTCTAGTGATGGCGGTTTTACCAGCCGAACTCTATTATTTTACCCGTAGGCATCCCATCCCTTACCGAATTTGTTACCAGTCATTGAGTGCAACAGACCTGCCAACACACAGATATAAACAGATGACAATCACGTATCTCCAGGTGCAAATCATGCAATTGAACCAGAAGTGACAGGAATACCCCTGATTGTTGCGACGTGCATTGTACATGGCTTATATCTTAACCACACACGAGACAATCATGAATAGTATTTCATGCCGATAGAACTGGACAAATTTAACATTACGGTGGAGGCTACTGCTATTTATTACCTGCAATTCAAACAAACTGGCATGTCAGCGCAGTAATCAATCCTTGGTCACTCTGAGGTAACATCGGTTTTTGTTACAACGAGAACGGGAATAAAACAATTTGGTTAAGTTTGTAAAGTATCAGAACGAACAAGACACAGACAGGGCAGAACCGGTCACTAAAAGTCAGACTTCCTGGCCAATAATGCATTCTAATCCCATTACCTTCTGTTACCCGTGAGTTAACCTCTGGAAATTAAATAATCTCGACTGCTCACTGCCGCAAACGCTTTCTTCTTTCTGTCTGTGGAAGTGGCTAGACTTCAACAGTATCTAGCTGAATTTGGATAAGTTGTCATCTCATGGCTCGTTTGTACCTGGTCACTTTTAACTGGACGGTCCAAGTCCGAATCTCAGGGATCATGAATTATGAGTAAACCAGAAATGAAACTCAGTTTGACGACATTTTCTATCCGAAAGGTTCCTCTAAACCTGTACTGCCATCCGCCTTTTATATGACTGCTCAGCCGTGGACCGGATTCGTTCACCGATGCGAGGGGAACACTCAGTAATATGGGATAAGATGGTGTTGTCCTGAGCGCTCTATTCCCGAAAAAGTGCAACCAGTGACATTCGTCCACCACGACGGTGCACTATCGTGGTATAGTTTCCTACAGACAGAGGATAGCGAAGGTAGATAGAGGAATTAAGACGCACAAGGAAAGTGGTGACGCCCGGCGGAATTTTGGTTCAACTCGTTTAACTAATTGCGAGTGGGATACATAATGCAGTAAAAATCCAGCAGATAACGACTGTTTCCTGTCACCATGACAATGGTAAAAACGCGGTAGTAGAACAAATGTGATGAAACGAAACCAGCTATTTGTGATACATACCAGCAGACTCATTTCTTTATCGGGGAGAATTTACAGAATGTCCTTAAACCTAATCCAGCTGTTCCAGTTGTCTAAAGTGAATCGTTCAAGGAAACGTTAGAGTCGTATTTTCTAACATAAGCGCATAAGCAGAAGCGTTTTCGAATGAGCACGTTCAGGCTATTTCACGTTGAACGTCATTCATACCCGATTGTAGCCCTCGCATTCAGGTAGAATTTCTAGTCATTCACATTCGAAAAGAAGTGCAGTTTTTATTATTAGTAATAACTAACTATACTTTACCGCTGTGCAGCAATGCCTTTGCCTCACATTTGTACATCACAGCTTTCACATTACTTTTCGCATGTCGTTCGAATTGTGTGAATTGACCTTGCATTATAGTGCAAGTGTACACTGGTCTGCTCTGCTATCTGCTTGGGCAGTCACTTGACGATAAAAACGGATATTCCGTTCAATTTTTCATTCCTGCTATGAACGTTGTTGCAGCTTCGATCGCATTTCAACGGTCGTAGGTAACTCTGCAACAACCTTGCTTTCCAAACACTGAGGATTTGGTGGCAATCCCGAATAGCTTTTCATACCTTTTATGGGTCCACTACGATAACCGTAACCTGCTCGAATTCCGTAACTTTTCGGTTGCATCTGTTCATTTTGTTGTCACTGATAACCCAGTGAGATACGCTTGTACCCACTTACGCTATTTATTAGCCCGTACTTGACCATTACAGAGGCATTAACCCCGAGTATTGATGCCGGTGAAGCCCCCTAACAATGCATACCCGGGACCGGATCTCCAATCGCGCCTTCACAAAACAATGGTGTTGACCACTCCGCCACTGGCTTCGTCAGGTACGACTGAATCATCACATCAAAGCTCTCAACCGCTTTCTTTCATGAGTAATTATCAGATTGCCCGATCGCCCCGATAGAAGGCGCAATGACTGTTTGTTTGATCAAAATAGCATCCTTCAGTATACTTGGCCCCTGTTAGAACGGTCCAAAAGAGTGACGCCCGGTATTTTTCTTACCTACGAAACCAAAAAGGCAATGAAAACAAAGATTCAGCGTGTTGGCCCCGTGTATTATTGCCAACTCTGGAAAATACGCAGCACGCAGCAAACGGTTCAATCTGACGAGGTGCGGACTGAATAACGTTCGCGCCGCGGCAAGGAAATAAGAAACTAACAGCCAGGTTGGAGCAAAGGCAAGAAGAAAAGCAGTCATAAAAGTGGACATCGGAGTGCAACTATCAAAGTATTAGTTATTACCATGGCTACCTCTCTCACTGATCTGGTTTTCTCTTTACTCCACTATCAGGTAATGGTGGGGTGATACAAGGTAGTGTCCTTGGACAGCTGGTTTTCCTTATCTATGTAAATGACGCGTGATGTCGTCGGATATAAGAAAGCGCGCTTCTGAAAGGGCAAGTAATTGCTGCGTGGACCTATAAATTGAAGTTAGTCATGTAATTGCTTTTTTTGACCATTTTAATACCGTATAGCCTACTTACACTTTGTTTACGTCCAAGTCTGCCTAAAATATATTGTTATATAGTGAGTCATGATGACCATAACTGGTTGTCAAACAAGATCGACTGATGTCGAAACCACTTGTTCTAGCCCTAAAGTTGATATTGAACAACCTAAGGGCAAATGCTTCAGGCCCAAAACTTACTAAGGCCCTTCCAAAGATGCCACCTTTATAGGAGATGAGGATGAACTGGTGGCTCCCGCCAGTACCCATCTGGCTGAGAACTGTTCTATCCCCCTTGACAATATAATGGAGGAGTTGTTGGGTAGGGTGTCTGAGCTGGAAGGTGAACTTGCCCAACTAAAAACAAGCTGTGCTATATTCGAAGGACATTCTTTTAGCGGTGCTGCGAAAGACGGTGTTGGTGGTAGAGCGGTCCGGATGCCGATTGATGCAATCGTCGAATGGATGCCACTTACTGTGCACGCGGTAGTGTTGTCAGTTAGCTTACGATTCTTGGCATCAACGAGAAGGTTGAAATGCGCCAGGAAGTTGGCACCGACGGGTGGCGTTTAAACTTCGGCAAGCAGAAAGATTCATAGAATACATCGCCGGAGACCAAGATGGAGAGTGAGAGGGCGTCCCCTGACAGTTTTGATGCGACTTTGATGTGCAGTCTGTTAGGTTTGCTGGCTAGACTGAAGCCGATCACTTGATTGCAGTGGAATGACGCTGAGCTCGGCTCCGGTATCGATAAGGAACAGCAAGCCAGTCGGTTGATCTCTGATGACAAACAGGGGACTAGTTCCTGCTGGGCCAACGACTGTGGTCGCCATTACTGGCTGGCCTGCCGGTGTGATGGTGACGCGTGGCGGGTTTGGAATATGCACGGTTGGGTGCACTCCTTCGAATTGTGTAGGAAGTTTTGTTGGTACCAACACCACCTTGATGGACTACGGGAGTTAGGTCGCGTACGGCTTCCTGGTGGACACTTTATCAGCTCACTGGTCTACATGGTCATACTGTCCATACGATGGCATATCTTCTATATCAAGTGTTTTAGGCCATCATCTGTAGTTGAGACTGGAGCGGTTCCTTATCGATGCCGGAGCCGAGCTCAGCTTCATTCCACTGCAATCAAGTGATCGGCTTCAGTCTAGCCAGCAAACCTAACAAACTGCACATCAAAGTCGCATCAAAACTGTCAGGGGACGCCCTCTCACTCTCCATCTTGGTCTCCGGCGATGTATTCTATGAATCTTTCTGCTTGCCGAAGTTTAAACGCCACCCGTCGGTGCCAACTTCCTGGCGCATTTCAACCTTCTCGTTGATGCCAAGAAGCGTAAGCTAACTGACAACACTACCGCGTGCACAGTAAGTGGCATCCATTCGACGATTGCATCAATCGGCATCCGGACCGCTTTACCACCAACACCGTCTTTCGCAGCGCTGCTGAAAGAATTTCCTTCACTAAGTTGGCCGTGCTCACATACCGAGACGGCTGAACACAATGCGGTAAACCATATTACAACTCCGGTTTTCGCTGATCCACGTCGTTTACCTCCAGACAAACTCAAAATAAGCAAATTTTAATTTGAACATCTGCTTTAATTGGGCATAACTCGATCCTAAAACAATTCTTGGACAACACCACTACACATGGTTCCGAAAACGTCTCCGGGTGATTGGCGACCCTGCGGTGAGTACCGTGCTCCCAACAGCTGCACGACCTCAGACAGCCATTCTATACCACATATCCACGATTTTTCCTTGGGAATCGCTGGCGCTACTTTTTTCTCTAAATTAGACCTGGTACGCGCCTATCATCGCACCCCGGTCGCGGGAGAAGACAAGCTGAATACACCAGTTACCACACCATTCGCAAGTTTTGAGCTCACGAGGATGCAACTCGAGTTTCTTAATGTTGCTGGAACACTTCAGCGATTCATGGACGAAGTATCACGTAGACTCTCTTTCACGTGCGTCTACATCGGCGATGTTTTGATTGCTGGCGGCTCGAACGGGGAGCACTTTTCTAGTCTTCGTGGTGGTTTCGATCACTTCGCGCAGTATGGCATTAAAATCAACATCGACAAGTGTGCCTTCGGAGCTAATTCATTGGATTTCTTGGGACATCGCATCGACCAAACCGGCACCACACCTCTGCCGGATAAAGTGGGGCCAGTCTCCACTTTTCCGATTTCCACCACGATGACCCAACTCCGAAGATTCCTCGGTATGTTTAACTATTATCGACTTTTCATTCCCCATCGCGCGGACGTTTTAAAGCCTCTGACAGACCTGGTTGACTCCAAACGCAAGTCACTTGAACTCCTACCAGGAGCCGAGTCAGCTTTCTCGGCAGAAAAGGAAGCGTAATGCCACGCCACTAAACTATGCTTCATCAGTTACCATCCGAGCACCCGTCTTCTTCTCACTACGGATGCGTCGAACGCCGCCGTCGGCGCAGTCTTAGAATAACCCGCAAACGGTGAACAACAACCCTTAGCCTTTCATCCCCAAAAGCCTCATCCAGCGGAGACTAAGTACAGCATCTTTGGACATGAACTGCTGGCCACCTATTTGGCGATCCGTTACCTCCGGTATCTTTTCGAAGGGCGACGCTTTGTTGTTCAAACAGGTCACAAACCTTTGACATTCGCATTTTACGCCAAATCTGATCTTAACTTACCGCGCGATATCAGACATTTGAACTACATCTCCCAATTCACCACGGACCTGGCGACGGTAACATCATTGTTGGTGCACTATCACGTCCTGACGTGAACTAACTCCAAACGACACCTTCCTTTGACTTGTCTGAAATGTTCACAGTCGAGCAAAGCAATGAGGATACGAGGTACGTTTCCATTTGTAAGTCCTTGAAATTATTTACCGTCCTTCTGCTGACGCAAGCTGGTGACATTTTATGCGATGTTTCAACGGCTACGCCTATACCTGTCCCACTTCCCGTTTTTCATCATTTCCACTTTCTGTTTTTAGTCATTTCCACCGTTTATCCCACCCGGAAAACGCGGCACATTGAAGTCAGCTACGCAACACTTTGTTCAGCCCTCTATGTAAAAAGATGCCCGCCTCTGGTCACGACAGTATATGGAGTGCCAAAGGAGTAAAGTGCACAGGCATACGGTTATCACACCCGGCACATTCTCCCAGCTAGAAGACTGTTATTCCCATGTACACCTTGACATCGTTGGCCCACTAACCACTACCCATTGGCCTTTAGCTGTGCCTAGTGGAAAGGTTTTAATGGAGGTAGTCGATAAAACTTCTTGGAACATTCGGCCGCTAATTTTGGTGTGCCATCTATAATCACCACGGGTCGGGGCACCCAGTTTCAGTCTTCCCTTTTTCGCAACTTCACGGAGTTACTGGGTTGTTCGTACATTGGAACGACGGCGTACCATCCTTCCGCTAATGGTTGAGTCGAGCGTTTTCACTGACAACCAAAAGCCTCTATAATCGCATAGTTCGGTGCAATGAAATACAGCAAGCGCCTACCACTCATTCTCTTCGGAATCCGGTCTACCGTTGAAGAGGACATCGACTGTACTACGTCAGAATTAGTTTAAGGTACCAACTTACACCTCCCAGCAGAATTGATTCAACCCTCGGCTTATTTAGACCAAGGTAAGGATTACATTTCCCGTTTATGACTACACACGTCTGACCTTCGTTTCACACCGACCCGTCAACGCTGGCGCCGCGAACAAAAGCCTCCGAAGTTGTTTATATGTAAGGGTGTGCTTGTGCGCCAAGACGTCGCCAGGAAATCATTACAAATATTACAACCTCGGTCTCTTCAAGGTGGTTAAGCCTAGCGAAGACGTTCTCCGCTATCGACAGGCTCGGACGAAGCGAAGCCGCGTCCATTGCCTGACTAAAACCAGCCTACACAGAGAAGGATGTTGACCCACGTGAACCGATCGTGACTGAAAGAACCCCTACCCGCATTTCGTTACCTACCCAAAAGTATCGCAATATCTTTGGTCATACATTGCTTTGCATTCGGAAATTTTTATTTGTTAATGCGTTGCTCGAACACGGCTTGTTTGTAACAGTGTTCCCTGAAATGTTTTTTACTCTCCTGACTCACCTCGTTGATCAGTTCTTCACTGTATCGAATGGTGACTGTCGACGTGGACATAAAATCAAGCCTTTCAAGCTTCGTCCTAGGACCTTTCTCAGGCAGCAGTTCTTTTTCTGCAGGGTTGTTAACATCTGGGACAGTCTTCCTGCTGATGTCGTCAGTAGCGCTTCTAGCGATCGCTTTAAAACATTACTTGACTCTCATTTTCCAAAAGGCCATTTATATGAGCAACCTTAGTTCGTTTTGTGATATTCGCTGTAATTCCCAAGAGCGGTGCTACACCTTGTTTTCAATGAATGTCTTTCAGATCAACAGACACCCGCTTGACACCGAATAAGAAAAACCGACTGGATCCGGGACCCTTGGGCCTCTGCCTCGAACCCGTGTATAAATCGCTGTATCGTATTTTGTGATTGGAATTATGATTTAGCTTGTTGGTCACGAAGTCATCAATTGTTGGTTCATTTTCCTGGATATGGCTTGATGATAAAAACTATAGAGTTTTCCTACACGTCCGCCTTGTCAATTCATTCAGTATTACCCAAGCACTGCGGTTCAAATTTGTTTTAGTATCTGGATTCTTCGGGTAGTCCTTGTGTGTTACTCAGCTTCCAGGACAAAAATATCATAAAGTTCAATATTGAGCTTCGGGTTGTTTTACCCTTAATAATATCTGTTCATTTTAATAAAACTATCCGTTGCGGTGGATAACCGAAAACTATCGACCAAAACAAGGAATTTACTGAATATGCTTCATCCGCTATTTTTTATTTAACAGTGACTGCTTAACGCGAAATGGGCTGAAGAGATTGAATTACAGACCGAGATAGACACCATAAAATTTGCTGTACCAGCAAGACATATAAGGGAGCTGCTTTATGGAGTTACGACGGTTCTGTGCGGCTGACTGAATTTGGTCCTCCAAAAGTCCGTTGGAAATGGGGTTCCTTCCAGTGGAGCGGCATGTAATCATCGTTTCCCCATACCTCAAACTGGAGACAAGACGATACCTGCCAACTGCCTTCCCGTCAGCTTGATCACTATCATTAAACGACCCACTGACAAGTTGATAAGTTCAAAGATGGAAATTTGTCCGATTCATTTTGGGTTACTCAGCCTAGCCCAGCAAAAATGTTGTACCTGCACAGGAAGCAGTGTGCCCGTGTAAGAACGAGCATTCTCCTTCGTACTGCAAGGGGCACGGTGACACCAGATTTGTTGTTTGAGCTCCCATCCGTTCTTGCTTCAAGTCATTGAGATTCCTCACCACGAAAAATTGTTTTCATTGATGTTTGCAAATGACCTTAGGGGGTGAGCAATTCGGGAAAATCAGGAGCCTCGCAGCCAACACGGAACTGACCTAATATGTAGTTTTAACGGTGACCTCTGCCAATAAACCGTGAAAAAATGGCAGTGGTGTGCCTTGGTTCCGGAGATCTCAGAACCACTAATGTACAAGGAGGAACCAAGATGCCTATCGTTTTCTGGTGCACGGCTTGCGCGGCTTACTATAGTCAGTGTGACTGGATAGGCGGCATGAATTTGCTGTAACATCGGCGACTACGGGTGGCGTTCTTCCCACGTTTCGCATACTAATCCACTGCATGGTTCCTGACCCCTTCAAGTCTGCTTATGCCGGCTTTTCCATGAGCTCACCGTGGACACCTTCCAAAATCAAACAAACTCCGCTCTGACCACCTGAGGGCTGAATAAAACCTTCATTGGTAAATCGTAGATCAGTAGAACGCTTTCCGCTGGTGTGTAGCGTTTGCGTAGTTGGTCAGAGATTTTGTACACAGGCTGGACACTTTTGTGCCACAGGTTACTCTTTTTACGCAGTCTGTGCTCCTTGCCTCCCGCTTGTCATCTGCCTATGCTCAATTATATCACTGGTCCTTTCAAATATCTTTTACCGCATCCAGTTTTATGCCCGACCCCCTTGCGTTAATCTGACCGGTTTCTTACAACTTAGGTATTACGACCGGGACTGCTGTGCCAGTCGAGTGAACACGGAGTGATTGACCCTCGGTTACATCCATGAGAACGGACTTATCTGGCTTAGGTTTGCCTGGCTGTACCCAATCCCTCCTTCAGTTCGAATGACGTGTATTAACAGGGGGAACCACGGGAGCTTCTGCTCGGTGACAGTTTCTTTTGTGGACCCGCTACAGACCACTTCCTCTGCAGAGATAGGCAATGTACTATCTTCAGTATCTGCAAACGTGGTGATGCCAAACAGTGAAATGATTCCTCTTGGGCAACCCGACGATAGGCTGGAAATGTGCCTGACTGTTCGAGAGCTACGTTTGACCAGAAACGTTGGATGACGAGCTAAGACTCCATTACCCCATTTCCTGTAGCAAAGTTTGTGCTAGAGAGTTGAGTGATGGACCGGTCACGTTGGGATTTAGCGCTGGCTGTCGCACACTCAATCGGTTGTTGAAGTTATGGTCTAAAAACCCCTATTACATTGCAACCTCTAAGATAGGTGAACCGTTGTCAACCTGCAAGACAGTCCTCAATAGTGTCAACGTCTATCGCGAAAGGTTGCACAGATACGGAACAGTTTAACAGCATTAAGTCTTGGACTGCATGACAGAGCCTAACTCTGTGGACCCGGAAGAACCGTCAAGACCCGACATATGCATTTGCAGGGAGAAGTTAGCCAAAGCGGCGGAAGAGAGTTTGGCCGTGCTGTATGAGCTGCCACTTGACAGACTTGCAAGGTTTATCTACCGGCTAGCAGAGAGGCGAACAGTCAACGGGGGCGGACGAGAAGGTCCACCAACGAAGCTCTCGCATGGAGTCAGCCAATAAGATACAAAAATAAGTCTTTGGAATTATCTAGTTTTGTTGCCAGAGGAGACGGCGTAAAACATCCCCCAACCGGCTGTGCGGTTAGTTCAGAGAAGTATGCACCTGAGCTATGTGATTCGTTCATAGGCATGAGCGTGCACATAAAACAACAGCTTGCAGGAATTCAGATGCCACTTCGTTTGTCACGGGTTACTCCACAGGACCTCAGACTGCGCTATCAAATCGCTTCAACGTGTGCAATACAGCGGTGAATGTCATCATTGCCAGTTGCATCATACGCTCACAAAACCCGTGGTCGATGCATGCAGTAAACACAGAAGTGCCTACACTATTGTCAGAACAGCTGTTAGAATTACACGCTTGGGTATTTTACCGATAAAGTTAGTGTTAGACCAATGCGTTATTCCAGCTAACGTGTTCTTGGATTTCAGTTCGAACAAAACACCTGTAGAATGCACTTGTTCCACCATGTTTAGGCTTTATGTACACAGTTGTTTTTGTCTATATGGAACGCTAAGGTCCAGATTGGTCCAAATAAGGTTTACATAGGGTCATTTGAGAAACAGCGGTTGGTCTGGCAAGCCCTCTTCAAAACCATTACGATCATATGCCAATCACTAGCATCCTTCCCAGCGCGCCAAAGAAACCCACCACCGCCTATGCTCAGTCATGGGGATTGGCACTTCGTTGCTAGATATTAGACGATCACGTTATCATCCTGTGCAAGATAACGGAATTTTTTTAAATGCACCATCCTCAAACAGTTCGTATGGTGAGGTCTTTTGCAATTCACGACTTCTCTTCTAGTAAGTTATGCGCCACAACTTTGCCTTCCCTCATTAATAACCCATCAAGTGCCAAGGATAATTGTTCAGTGTTGAGTGATACGCCTATGGGCTTTGCCAAGGTGTTTGACTGATTACCTGCCGTATATCACTGCGCGATCTAAGATATAGTGCAAAAAAGTTGCAACGAAGTTCTTTGTTTAGGGAAACGGACCCAAAAGGAGCCTTCATTTCCAATTTTCGTCCTCCACCGACTGACTCATTGGAGTAAGTGTGATCACTGTATCAATGATTCGCTGAAATTGAAACTTAGAGTAACCTCGTTCATTGAAACTTTCACTGAGACAGCTTGATTTCTTGAATCATCTAACCACCGTAATTCAGATCTGCTGCCGTCTCGAGTATCGGCCATCGTTGGAGACTAAAAAGATGACGGCTTTGTGTGCAACATCCGGACTTCAGTTTTACCGTATCAGCGTCTCGGAATCAGTCATTTTCATCATTGTCCTTCCCATACCTTTCATTCTGACTAAGGTTAGTCTTTACGAGTGGCTGGTGTGTATGAAAATCACATTATCTCTTACCTTCGAGGTGGCTCTATCGAGAGGTTGTGACCCAGCAACCGTGCTGCTTAGGATTTAATGTGTTAACGGTGGTTTAACTGTGGCTATGATAAATCACGTAAATACCAGCCCAGGACCCTTTTGGTTGCATTCACTTTATCTGCTAGATGTGTCATCCTAGGTTACCACACCTTATCGACAAAAACGAAAAGGAGGGACGTTCAAGTAACGTGATCGCAAATGGAACGGCTGCTAATCCAAACAGAAACAGGGCAGATTTTGTTGAAGATTCATCACAAACATCTGTAACCGTAACTGCCTTAATTGTGTTTCATAACCAGGTAGCAAGTTAGCGGACTACACTGTCCGCGCAGCTAGGATTGTTACCAACTAGACTAAGTCGGAGATGCAGCTGTCAAAGAGAAAACTTGTGAAAACCGATATGAGCCCCGTGGGAATTACCGATGAAATCAAACCAAAACCATCTCATAAGTTTCATCGAGGTTCACGTAAGCAGTACGGCACATACATGTACCGCGAAATCTGAAAAACACTGTTCGTTTTTGGCCTTGAGCTGGCGATAAAAAGTAGACTTACACCTAACAGTGATACCGGCTTCGAATTGCATTCATGCCCGGTTAAAGTATCGCCGAGTTCACAGTTCGACACAGCGTGGGACTCTACCGCTACTCGTATTCTTTGGAACACCTCAAGATCTGTCAAAACCATGAGTTGCTGTCTTCCGTCGCTGCCAGATCTCAGAAATAGTAGTGTGGTAATACATAGGCGGTCGACAGCCTCGGGGAAAAGCAACTGGACATTTTTTACGATTAGTCGAATGGCAGTGTTCCCCCAGTGTTTGAGTTAACTAATGTGGCTAGTGATGTTAGCCCTTTAAAGCTCATTCGTATACATGTCCCCAGTCTTCCCTTAGTCAACTTACTGTCCATAGGTCTGATTGCCTGCTGGATTGACCCAACCAGAAGATTCGCGGTTACATCCACATCGACCACGGACTAGAAGGGAAACACTGCGTCAGCATAGGCCTGATCGGGAACGTGAGCCGTTACAGATATTTGTTGCTACTGGACCAACCATGGTAATGGTGAAAAACTAGGAAAGTGTGTTATAGCCCTTATAATAATAATAATAATAATAATAATAATATTTCTCAACGCATTTGTGAGAAGCACGCTCGGGGGTGCGCGATCATGACAGATATTTACATGCGGTACAAAGCAACACATGGATATATAACAATACAAACATGAAACCTGGTGACAACTGAAAACGTAATTATAGGGAAAATAGTCACAGTTAACAATGTTCGATTTACACATAAGAAAAAGGATAGTTCGTCTGTTCCACAGTTTTAGTCCAAAAAATGAGGTGTTACGCTAATTTATCTTTTACAAGGTTAAGTAAAGACGACGTTTCAAATATTTCAAGGTCACCTTTGAGAATACGTGCAAATATATCTTCGAAGGATTTCGCCCTTATTTGACGAAACTTCGAGCGGAAAAGTGCTGAAATAGTTCAGTTTGGACGAGGAAGGACGGGAAATTCCAAAATCCAGCGAAGAATTGACCAGACTTCAGCGCGGGACCGCGGTGACCGCTGGAAAGCGTTGAAAAGTTGAAATTCTCACTAATCGCTCGGCCAATATGAAGTTTTGAGTTCCCATTCATCGCGAAAATTTTCTTTGCATCATGGATGCCCGTGGGAATGAAAAAGTAGCGCAATTTCATGAGTTAAATGGGAAAATGTGAATTAATCACATGTAATATGATGATTAATGTAATCGTTATATTTTTTGACGAAAACTTTACTCGCTATGAATATTTTTGTGTTTTTCCAATAAAGTATATAGCATTGGCAAATAATTGTTATAGTATTCTGCGATAATCGGGTAACTATAAGCTATTTCCAGACTGGTTATCACGTGACGATCAGAACTCCGTCCGAAAATTTGACGTCAGTTTGTTTTATGGAGTTAATGATTAAGCAAGGATCTATATTTCATATGACATAATGATTAATAGGTGGTTAACGAGGAGGGTTACGAGGCAGGAAAGAAAACACGATATGAATTGAGATTTCACTGGGTTTATTGTGTATTTTTGACGTCAGTTTGTTTTATAGGGTTAATGTTTAAAGTAGAATAAATAAATATTTCATAGTACGCAACAGTTTCTAATGGTTAATGGAGAAGGTTTGAGGCAGGGGAGAAAAACGCACGATGTGAATTGAGGTTATAGTGATGTTATATAATGTGAACGAGGGGGATTTTTTGAACGGTTTTTGTGGAGAGTTTTTGTACGTTGGTCAAATAAACACTCAATACTGGCTATCATTAGTTATAGCCTGAATGATTACCGAGGTGAACAGGTTATTACGAGTGGGCATATATATGTGGAAAAGTGTATATTTGACCTATAGTCCTTTTTTGTTGTTTTGGTTTAAGTACAACTCTGCATAAGTAAAGCACATGAACCAAATGATATGGTTTCGTGAGTGTGTAATAAACCAAATACTAGATGGGTTGTGAGTAATCGACGGATAGACAGTAAACAGTTGCAGGCAAGCTGTTTTAAATGGGACTATGTTAGTAAATATTGGTACATACGTTTATCCAGCTGACGACTAAACATTATCAAGACCACATTCAAAAAGGTCATCAGAAGATATACAAAGTTTAAAGATTGACATTATGTGCAAGTTCCAGTGGGGTTGGCGACCCAGAGGAATCTGGTGATCAACCATCCTCTCCTAAATGGTCAACAATGCAGAACTACATCCAAAACTTACCATAGCATACAGACAATCAATTGGCGTCTGTGGCCCTCTTCCAGACCAGTCGTCTGGCAGTTGAACGGTGGTTCACTCATATGGTTATTTGTATACAAACACACAGAACACACGAAGCAAGATCATGTAACTGAATCAAGTTTGAGAAGATAGTGATCTTAGGGGAACGTAATAACCAAAACCTGCGCGCCTAGAGCCGTCATCGACAGCAAAACTAAGATTTTAGGGCTGAGAGTGTTGCAGGGTGACCATAAAGGAGGCTTGGATGATGATAGTGCCTTATATATTGACCTGGAGCTTGAAGTTTGTAGCTTACACGACGTGATCCTCGGTAGGATGCTCTAAACGTTATGGTCTATGGTTAAGCCGGCAAGGGGTGAGGAATGCCTAGTGGTCGTTACCTACTATTCACAGTAGCGTTCTCGTAACACAAATACACATAATCTGGGAGCTCTTGGCGACATGGCGTGTTACTGACGGGAGATTTTATTCTTTCCGACGTATCACTCGTCAACACGGCTTGTAGTGTGCGGCATGCGGCTTCACCTGTTCCTCTCCCTTGCTCGATTAGTGTGGGCACATGAACCAGCCAGCTCGTTGGCCTAACCGTAGCACGCTTTTCAAGCCAGGCTGTGTTTTGAAACAACCTCTCATGATTACCAACTTAACGACCTTCGCGCCTTTTGACCTGTCGACTATGGTGTCACCCAATCCAAGTTTAAGATTACACCGAACATCAGCCGAAATACGTTACACGGTAGGGCTTTCTCTATGCAGAATTTGTGCTTAGGAAAAGACTCTTGCATTCTGCTTTGTGGTTGCAAAACTGCACCTCAGCAGATTAGCTCTGACACCGGGTCAGAACAGTGTTGAACGAAGCAGTTCATAAGGTGGTCCATACTGATAACTGAGGCAAACGAGTCTCAAGCCATGTATACACAGTGGAACTGGCAAAACCAGTGAAGGGAAACGAAATGAGTGGGACTGGTACTTGCTCATGCAGAGTTCTCCAGATTACAAAATGTAGTTGCGGGTGCAAGATATCTGTGGGTAAAAACCCAAACAGGAAATAAGAGCTCTAAAAACTTTCAATCAACAAAACAGCAATCAGTCGAGATTTTTAAATCTTCCTTTATTTCTTTATGTTTACATGGGATAGTTTGTGTTATAGGCGAGAGAAATAAATCATTTTTGGTTGCTGAACACTGGATATGAGGGACAGATACCTGAAGGATAACGTGGACTCTTGTTCCGTCCGTTCACGTTCTTCGCCGGATTATTACATAAATCAAGAGTCCATGCCCGCATGAAAATTCATATCTGTGCATGTTTACGGTTTAGCTGGAGTATGGATGTGTTTAGGGAGAGTGTGTTAGACAATATTAAGACTTGGTTACTCCAAGATTTTCCGGCGAATTTTGGAACACGTTTATGAATTTTCCGTTCTGCCCTCGGCGGGGTCTCCTACTAGGCTGGTAGAGAAACTACATGAAGTTGTGAATGATGTACATACGGCCGGATTGGTTCACGGCCTGAAATTTGAAGGAATCAGTTTGCTTACAGAATTCAACTGCATTCTTTCTCAACTATGCAGAGGTAGCGTATATCTCCTGCCGTCAGGACATCGGTAGGCCCAGGACACCGTGTTAGAAGTTGGACCAGTCTGGCCTTTTAGCCGTCGTGTCCTGAAAATTCAAACTGAACTGAGCAGATATGCCTTACAGTTTATCCACTCCGACCTGTTCCTCAGGAATTGTGGACTCCATGCAATGAAAACAGTACGTGGACGATGAAACGGCGAAAACGATTGTTTGTTAAAACAAGCAATAATCAACACATTCCGTGCGTTAAACGTTGACGATTGCTGAGGATTTTGATGCTGGCGAACCGAAATTCAGTACTTATATATATGTATATATAAACAAGATAAATAACTTTCAAACATTTCTGACTCCAACTTCCGTGGCCATGTGGAAGCCATATATATACTCTTACAAATTCCGGACCATTTCAACGAACTAACTGTTTTAATAATTACTCGATTTTACACTCGATCGTTTTCGCTGCTTCTTAGTCTCGTCTACTACCTTCGCCACCCATAGCTTTTGGTAACGTTAGCCTTCTGAGGTCGCGGTCCGGCATTATCACTGACCGTTTTTGTTCGTGTATCATAAAATAACGACAGGCACAAGATCCAGCACTATCGGCGGACCGGAAATATCCACACTTTTCGACCGATTCAGCTGGTGCGCGATCTTTCAGAACGGCACGCTGTGTCAAGAGTGCCTACAGTGTTACCGTTTTTAGGTACACTGACCTCGAGAATGATCAGCACACCATCTCCACTCCCGCAACAGTGCCATTCATCCGTTTGATCTGTCTCTTCAGAGTAGGCCAAAACTCATCCTGGACTGTATCCGCTTCGCCGTTCGCCTCTGCCGGTGATTGAAAATTAAAACCTTTCAAGTACGGGCGCGGTGGATCCGAGATTCTCACTGCATTGCACATGAAGACAGCAGAAGAAACAGTGGTCAAAACACGGAGGACGTTGCCTCGCATGAAGTCGGAGCTGGGCTCATTGAATGAATGTGTAACACTCGCACGTCCTGGAGCGACGGCTATCTAAAATGCAGTGACATTATTGTTCTTGGGGGCCGCCAAACGCTTGAGGGAAATGGCAATCCGGGAGGAGGTAATTGTTTTGGAGGAACATTCTCCCTATGTCAAGAAGCCGAGTGGTGTTAAATACCGTCTTCTCGCTATATCTAGCGAACGTGTTTTGCGCTAGCTGACTTCGTTCTGAAGCTACTTAGAAGCCATTCGGACCTCTTGAGATGTCACTGGAAATGCTTACCACAAAAGAGGCTGAGAATTAATCGAGAGCAACCCCTATTAATTGAGGAGGGCTCCCACGTGGTTGTTCTCTGCGAGGGTGGCAGAAGCGTTTCTAGTCTACTAGAACAACATCATACACCAAGGCTGACTTCAAACTCCAGACTGAAGCAGGGGTCTCAGTCTCCAATCCTGAATGGGAATCAACGTTCCAGAAGTGCTTAACACACTAGCTTCTACTCGCTGCATGGGTTGTTTGCCTCGTTTCCTTACACGAAAAACCGTCTGAGGAGCGGTGTAAGTCTCAAAGCGTAGCTCATAATGGTGGCACAAACCTCTGTCCATCTTCCTTGTCCCCACCTGTTTCACCGTGGAAGGTTTCCTTTAGAAACTACTTTGTGTTAAGGCTCTATAACTTTAGGAATTTGCTAGATCCGCTTCCAACATCCAGGAAGACGCATTTGGTTTATCCTAGCCACATTGTTTTTGGGTAGAATTGACAGTTTCTCACCAGGACTTCTTCCAACTCAAAGTGTCACTCCAATTTTCGTTGGTGCAGAACGGCCAACCGCCCTCCACCAGCTCGGAAAGCGGAAGGGTTTCGAAAGCCGTCGGCTAAGAATCAACCGATGTGGACACTCAGGGTGTGATGGGGCGCTTGCCACTTGGCGAGAAGGCTCGCGAAACTGAATCGCTGTCCACACCACCTCTCGTGTCATTAGGCTCCTTCCTCAGGTTCATTCTCGCGCCCTCCGCCTTTCTTTATGACTAGCCAAGTGAGGAGGTGGCTTTCAAGTTTGTGCATATTAACCACGTGAACCTTTTAGGGAAATTACCGGGAATCGGACAGTTGGCTCATGATATTAGCTACCCCTGCTGTGGACGCACTGAAGGCTGTACTACCTTCCTGAGCCAGAAGTTTTTGCTATCGACCGTGATCAAATAATTCACCTTCCTAGAAAAATACGATGCACCCTTGATCAAGCTCCATATCCACAGTCGTGATACGCTCCTTGTCGGCGTTGTATACCGTTCGTCATCACTCATCGCATCCGACGGCGAGGTAAATTTTGCCGTCTTAGTTTCCCGCGCGTACAGCGTTTCTCCTATCTCCCTGTCACGGGTGAGTTTAACGAAACCAAACTGAACGGGGTATCCACATCACATGGAGAAACTAACCTCGGGTTTTGAAAATTATCAGCAATCAGGTTCCGTGAGTAGGCCTGGACGCAACGTGTTTAACGGTCCGTAAGCATCGTTCAGGACAGACACCCTCTTGCTTGGTCCGTTTGCTACGAATGAAGCTCATCTGGTGAATAAAACAGTTATTGACCAATCTCTGGTACTTACTGTCCACTTGCTACTGGCTGTCGATTTCATCTACTACTGGCTCTAGTAACTGTGACAAGGACATCAGTCTGAAACTTTCAGAAAGCAGTTGCTAAGGCACTAAGACGCTCCTTAAGTACATTCAGCACCGAGTACAACAGGGTGAACTCAAACAGTAATTTTTTTGACGTTTCCACTGGCGCAGCTGCTGTGACACATTCCTCGCAAAATACGGAAGCCCTCCCCTCGTTCACTGCTTCCGCGGAACACATGCCGCCTCGCTCTTGTTTATTCTCTAAACAAAACCGGCGGGCAAACTAGGGAACCTGGAAGCTATTCGCATCATACGACACAAAGGCAAACGGGAAGTTCAACAGCACATTCAACAGATACAACCAAAAATCATACCGACGGCCAGCGAAAATAAGGACGTCCTATTAGAGCACATGCGCCGCCAGAGAAAAAACCCATCAACGTTTTTTCTTCTGCAGCTGCTCGACCAGTAAGTCCCCCCAACCCCATGTAGTTGCTCAAGTGTCCATAGAGGTAACGGAGCTCTTATTAGAACACACCATCCTCAGACACTTCTGGAATAAAATTCTTCTGGTACTTGGCATGGTTTCCTCGCCTAATGGTCATGCGTAACCAATATGTTAATCTTCAAGAATAGCTTGGTAGGGGTCAGACACAATGGCTACATCTCCAATGCTTTCTTTTTGGTTTCGTCAAGGCTTCTGATCATATTCCGCACGGTTCTGTTGTATGTAAACTGGGGGTTATGGTATCCAAGGCGAGATTCTGCGTTGGATCGCCTCTCTGCTTGGTGACTGAATTTCTGGAATAATGCCCAAGTCGAATCATTATTCTCCTTTCACGATCTTCGTTGGAGTACCTGGAGGATCCGTACTTGGTCCACCGCTGTTTCTGATATATATCAGCCACCTTCCCAAACTCACCTCAAACAGCACTTTCTCTTATACTTATGAAGTGGAAATCTGGGACGCTTCCGATCCTGAAGCATTAACTATTGGTCCCGATAGTATTATGTGCCGATATGGTGAACGGATTCCCCTCCTAAACGACAGCAAATGTACCTATATCCCGCTCAGAAGGGAGACCGAACGTCTATTCGTGAGACAGTGCACAGAGTGTAACAGACACCTCGAAATTTAACCTAAAAACATACTTAGAGATCTTGCTGTTGTATAGTCTATCTTTCTCCCATCATCGCAAGATGGCTGTTAAATAGGGTTTAGAGATCTGAACTGTA
The DNA here is from genome assembly GCA_013368495.1 of Paragonimus heterotremus. Taxonomy (NCBI): domain Eukaryota; kingdom Metazoa; phylum Platyhelminthes; class Trematoda; order Plagiorchiida; family Troglotrematidae; genus Paragonimus; species Paragonimus heterotremus. The sequence continues at coordinate 35,191 of LUCH01005042.1, forward strand.
AAGAGCCTTTTCTTTCGTAGGCAAGCACGTTTTCAAACTCCTTATGGGGTCCGTATATGACCGCTGCCTGAGTATGTTAATCCGTTGGAGTGTAGCGGCTTCAAGAGGTACACGCCTGGCATTGAACGGCTCCAGTGAGTAGCCACCAAAGAGGACACTGGCGTGCGGCATTTCTCGCACGAATCTCTTCTGGAAATTTTTATCTTCACCCTTTTGCATTTTAAAGATGCGGTGGCAACCTAATTCTCACACACCCTTCTTTTACGTTTGGCTCGTACGGCAACTGTTCATCTATGTGGCGGGTAATAATAGGAGGATCATGAAAAATGGCTCCACAAACTTCGTTCTTGGACATTCCCAGGCCACGGTTCTTTTCTTGCAGGATCGTCGATCACTGGGAGGACTTTCTATCTGAGGTTGTTAGTTTTCTTTCCGGGGACAGTTACAAAGTGTTATAAAATTCCTACCCACCAAAGGCACGGGAAGATTGCCAACTTTCTTTGTTCTGGATACTTTCTGTAATCCCCAAGCTCGATGCTACATCTTGCTCTCGATTATTGCTTTTCAGGTTGACGGAAGCCCGCTGGATATCTGAAGGGACACAGTGATTGAATCCCGATGACTTGGGTCACCATCAACAGTCCATGTGAAAATCGTTGAAAATCCGTGAATCACTGTGTTTAACTTTATCTTTGAAATCTAACGGTCAGTCGTCTTTAAAGACATTGTCGGCCCTCCGTAAAGATTGCGATTCACAGATTCGAATATTTTTGGTTCACTCCGCCGTCTTCAATTGTACAGCCCCTTCGTTTATCTTAAACGCAGGTGATGGCACGCCACCACAACCCATAGCACGATGACGCCCATTACAACCAGACTTTAAACACTTAACATAGACTCTACAGGATTTGGCCAGGTGGCTGGCAATCAACCAAACAAAACACCATCTGCTGAGCCTGGCTGTATTCCTATGTTGCTCTAACGATTGAGCAACGAAGTGTATAAGGCCTTTAAGATAGCGGTAGCCTCTGTATGGGGAACAACAGACGGGCTGGTGCTGTGTGTGATCGGTAAACCTTAAATATCCCTGTAATGTTTGGTTTAAAACGATTTTTTAAGTTACTGAAGTTGCAGTTGTGTGACGTGTTTCAGTTTCTGAAATCGCAGCAACATGTTGCTGGAAGGTTTTTTTGTTTTAATCTCCCGAAGACGTAAGCAAGGAATGTGCGGTAGTCCAGTGGCATAGAGATTAATGGAAAAACAAAGAAAAGTTGCGTTATGCGTTATTTCGGAGAAATGATGGCGGATCATAGTGAAGATCGATGTCAAAGGCGCGGAAACCCATGTTTCTAGTGAAATTTGAAATGTAATCAAGCGGAAGAACGTGATCATATTTCTGTCGATTGAACCGTTGTTGGATCAGGAGGACCAAGGTTTTTAAAAAGCTGCAAACGTATGAGACGCCAGTAAACATATTCGAGCGTGGGACTATGCTCAAAAACTGGGCAAGTCAGTTATACTTTCTTAGCTACGTTCGGCATGCACGGTTGTAAACTTTTTCATGGAATCATGACGTTCGCTGGAATGCGGACGAGCTGATCTGCTGAATGAACGACATGGAGGGGCACTTCCCGCTTAAAAGCCTACATCAGGTCCGTGCAATTGTCCTAACGTACTAGTGAAGACAAACAATACCGCATGCTCAGACACATAACTTCCCCGTCCATTTGTCCTACCTTACGAGTTAAGCCGAGCACATAGGTGGACGAATGAAGTCACTGAGGATGAACACGTGGGATATCGACTTGAATTACGTAGTTGAAGTCTGTGGGAAATGGCATATACTTTAGTGCGTACTTGTACTGAATCAACGATTTCCCAGGCATACACAATGAATACCAGACACAAAATGAGAATATAAATAATTGCGAGAGACCGTATTTATATTATACGTTAATTACAACAGGTCTCAACCAGCACTGAACGACACCGGTACGCAAAAGTAGATAGGAAGGCTGAGAATCCGACCATCGAGCTCGTGAGTGAGCTGGAAGCGTGTATAGCGCCATTGGCGCGCATAGGCCGACAAGCAGGCAAACAGAAAAACGCGATCGCATGCACCAAGCAGACGACAGACAAGGTTCCTTACGGCCCTATGCACTATGAGAGCCATGATTTTGGGAACAACTTTGCACATCGTACGGTAGACAGATCGGGGTTATCTCCAGGTCACTATAATATTACCTCAGCCTTTCTTCAGCACAAAATGTAACCGTTGGTTTCCACGCGCTCTGAGCGTCCCTCCGGATGACTGAAGCCAAGTGTCGGATAAGGCCCTTATCGTCACGTTCATCAAATCTGATATCTGTAAGAAAACTGTGTAAGCTTATAATGAAGGAACTCACTTTCCTCAATTGTAGCGACAGAATAATTGTTCTAGGTTATATCGATTCTCGCTTTCTTCGGCTCGTATACAAAGCAGACCACAAGCAATCGTGATCTGCGACATGTGCCGCGAGAAATGAAATGTTAAATATAACAGCGTTTAACTCACTAGACACATCGTACACGTCTGCATACAACCTCACGCCTTTTACATTTCGTGCAACGGTAATAAATCTGCACGATTTTCAGACAATCCTACCACCTTACCTCATTGTACTTTTGAACCGCCTCCGGCATACGGCCCGTCCCACGAACGAAGATAACACCTACATCCTCTGGTACCCCTGAAGTCACTCCTGGAACCGTGGAGAAGTGCGAAATTCACAATTCTCAAAAACTGCCCTGACAGCCGCAATCCATTTCTTAAAAATAATAAATAAGTAAATAAATACAATTAAAATTAAAATTGTTTCCGCATCCACGTGTTAACATCCTCACACGCAATCGGCCACAGCAACAACGGCGGTACGGAAATTTGAAAATGACATACGATAAGGTCGTTTTAATTTGACGACTAATTGAAACAAACGGTTGGATGTTTATGATGTACATTTCGGAGATTTCATCTTCTGCACCAGTTACCAAGCTAATAAAGCGGACTATGCGGTGAAATAATTTTTTATCTACGATGACTAGAGAAAGCACGTTCTACGATTAGCATTCAAGCGGGCTGGTTATTCGAGTTGATGACCGTCACGTTAGCACGATATCTGGACCTTTTGATGTCAGTCGTAGCCAGAGTGCTAAGAGTAATAGACTTCAGATAGGACCACCTAACTAGTTGGTCATATTCATTACTGGACACGAATGTTCTTTCCTCAATAAAGGTTAATGTATCGGCAAGTGTGGACCCCTCCTAAAGGTAATGTTTTCATCTAAATTAGCCCATCTTCCTTGTGGGCCGCTGGGCAACCGTTCAACCAACGATATCGAATTAGTTAGTCCATATAACTCCTCCGATTTACCTGCTTGGAAAAATGTAATACTGCATGGTCGCATCTGAGTGGCTAACCTCCTGGGTCTACCCAAGTCAGAAATGCCCAATTTAAGACCCCTAGACAGCTCACGCGTTACGGAGCGGACTGTGTGATGTGGGCGACCGAACTGATTTGTGAGTGTTTCTATAACTTCTTTATATCCTGCCGACCCAGCTAAGAGCACACTGTGCCCTATAGATTCCTTTGTCTCACCACAACAATGATAGATCAGATATGGGAGTGACAGTAGCGAGGGTATGCACTACAAACGAGCTCTAATGAGAACAAACCTGGAGCCTAGTGCTTCTTTTTATAAGAAGCCGGCTGTAAAGTCTTTGAGAACGCAAAAACTGCGATCAATTCTGGGTGACGTTCAGTGTATAAGATATAAAAGTCCCTGGTTTTCATCATCCAAACTATTTTCTGCATTATTTCCGAACTTTCTCACAAACCCACCGAAGCCTCGTGGCGATCCATCAAATGGTTCGACCTAAAGCTTAGGCAGACTCACACCAAAAAATTTACGACTTCAGCGACTCTTCGAGCATCCTGACATAGTTACTTACCTGATCATACTGGACTGGTGATTGCAATGTTTCTAACTCGTCGCGTTCTTTCGGCTCTATTAAAACAACTTCTCGTTCAGGGGTGTATGTGGGCACCCAACAATCTCTGGTGTAGCTCAAGTATTCTTTTACACAGCCTATACTCCTCCTCAGGAAGTGACAGTTCTTCCGACCTCAGCTGCACCTCAAGGGCTGGGTGAGTGGAAATTTCTGGTGAAACGAAAGTTGCGTGGGCCCTTCGTACCTCCTCTAATGGCTATTTTCCTCAGTCAGATTCTTGCTTAGCTTTGGGGGCCCAAAATACACAATGAGCATTGGAAGCAGCACAAATATAATCACTCGTCACTTGAGTCTTAGGGACAAGAATTAGAAGGCAAATTGTCGGGTGTGAAGATGCTGGGAGAATCACGAGGTTACTGACCGCTAACAAGTCCAGGGGTTGGGTTTGAAGGATAGTATAAAGTGGCAACAGCCGCATCTTTGGCAGGTGATGATCCATTCGAAAAGCTTTTAACCATGCAGGATTCCCAAAAAGTAAGGCGCGTGGTGTTGGCCGTGTTGCTTTTCGAAACGAGGTCAGACACGACAGGTTCCCCAATCTGGGTTCTTTCGGGCTTTCGTAAAACGTGCGTTATATACTCAGTGGGATTGAATAATTCGGAAGGTCTGAAATTAGCAATACATTGAAATCTCGTGATTTAAATACCGTTAAATCGCTGCCGGCGATTCAGGGTGATTCATTCAGTAACGTGTATTCGATAATTCCAGTGAGGCTTATTAAGATGGTGGGGTCGTGAGAACTACCTTCCAAGTCTAGAATACGTAATAAAAGGCGATGGAAATGAACGGAATTTACACGGTACCGTGCAATAAAATTACAATTAAAGTGCTCCCTCACCACGAATGTGAATCGACCAGATACAGCTTATCCAACAAGGGCGTTCAAAATGAATTAACCAAATATGAGTCAGTAAATAGTCACCAGTCGACGGAAGACGAGCTCATTAAAACAATCGGGTTCACGTGAAGGCCAGAATATGTCGGACGATACCAAGCACAAACATTTTGATAAACAGGCAACAGCAACCATAAAAAGGGAGAAAGCAAAAGCAGTTATGATGCAAAATTCGTCATGACATTTTACTGCACACAAAAGAGATAAAAACGGGCAAATTTGAGATCGGCTTCCTGCAACCAAACCAAACACACCTCAAGGAATTCATTGTCATGCATCATACTGAACAGAAGGCGACAAACGTACCAGACGAACTTCAACCGATCCAACATGTATACTCACATCATTTGCTGATTACCTCAAAATTTGGTGTGGCGTAAACACAAGTAACGAGTACCCCACTCTACAGAACAGCCTTAACATTCTCCCATTAGTCACAGATGAACTGTAATGACCTTAGTACCGCCAAACATGAAGTTACGCATATTCGGATGGCTCTGAACACCTCTGATAACTTCGACGGTTATCCGCTCCACACCTCTTGCTGAGAAGAACCGACAAACATTTATGTCGTAACTCTGTCAAGCTCTTTGAACATTGAAGTTAATGTAAAATTGCCGGTACTACCCAGGCGTCATGCAAACCTCTTCTCGGCCAACTCAGTCTGCGTTGTTTTCAGTTTATTTGCAACCGATTTGCTCGAATGAAACTTGAAAATTGCACTGTGTGCCCCATTTTCAAGAGGATAAGCCGCTCTTGGAGAATGTACAACGTGGTCCGCTAGTGAAGGCCAGGACAGTCGAATTTTTAACTGCCAAAAAGAACCGATAGTGTTACCACAAATGGATCGCCTAAAGTAATATTGTCAATATTGCCCTTGGTTTGGCGGCGTCCCTCCATAGTCTGTTCAAATGGACACTTCGGACCAGCACTCATCCGTAGGCATGGAAAGTGGCCATTGTCACTTATATTTAAAGCGGGTGATCGTCACTCCCCTGCTAGTTTTCGACCGATCCGTCTCCCCAACATCCCGTGCAAGGTAATGGAGCCATCCTTAAGCACTCCTCCTCAAATAACCTTTTCTCTTCTTCCCAGCATGGCTTTCTTCCCGATCGGTCATGCGTAATCAATACGCTTACCTTCATGGATAACCTGACAGAAGCCAAAGACAATGGCCCTATCACGGATGCCATCTTTTTCGACTCTGCCGAAGCTTTTGATCATGTCTCACGAGGTCCTTTTGTACGTAAGCTAGAAGTCCATGGGATCCAAAGGGAGGCTCTCCGCTGGATTACATGCTTCCTTGATAACAGGACTTTCAGGGTGAAGACCAGGTCGGACCTTTCTTCCTCTTCTCTGATCTCCGCTGGAGTTCCACATGGATCCGTGCCCGGTCCGTTGTTGTTTCCAGTATACACCAGTGACTTTCCCGACCCTGTTTCTAGCAATACCCTCCTTTAAGCTGGTGACTTAAAAATCCGGAATGCTTTTGATCCCAGTGCATCGCAGGTTGACCCTGACCGTATTAGGAGGTGGTCAGAAGACCGAAGTCTCCATCTAAACAACACTAAGTGTGCACATATGTCATTTTGAGGAAACTCGGGGAATTTATTCGTTACACATGGTGCATAAAGCGTAACAGACATCACGAAAGTTGGCCTCAAAATGGACTTAGGGAGTTGGCTGTCGACTAGCTTATCCTCATCCTATCACCACCGGATGGCCGCTAAAAAGGGATTTAAGATAAAAAGATTTGGATAAAAAGAGCCTTTCCCCGAATAGACAGGCATGCTTTTCAGTCGCTCTACGGGGCCGGTATGAGACCATTGCTTGATTATGCAAAGCAGGTCGCATACACCGGCTTGGAGAAGGACGTACTCGCCATCGGGCGTGTCCAGCCAGTGGCTGCCAAAATGGTCACTGGCTTGCGGCATTTCTCTTACGAGTCTCGTCTTGAAATTCTTCAAATTTATCCACTTCCTTGTTAGATTAGTATCTTACTCTGCCTTACTAGATTATTATTTTACTCTGTTCTCGGTATCTACTGTAACCCCCAAGGGCGGTGCTAACCTGGTTTCATTGACTGCCTTCTAGGACAGCGAAAAATCGCTGACATCAAAACGGACAAACTGACTGGGCCCGGGTGACTTGGGCCTCCAACCGTGAACAAATCACTGGAATCGCATCGCTACAATCACAGATGAATAAACAAACATTTTAATCGACTCGGTTTTGCGAAATTCGAGGCGTAACATCACTGCAAATTATTTCAGAAATCCAGATATATGTCGTGGGATCATTAAACGTCACCGGACAGCATTATTGACAAACCTTTGTAGTTTCGTCATTTTCATAAGTCCCATAGCCTTCGGAGGTTGGTTAGCTAGCATGGGAATTGCAATCAATGAAACTGCCGGCATATGCGGACCTTGCCTGGAGGTAGTGGGGCCTCGCAGCAAAGCTACGGATCGTGACCTTTGTAACTTCTGGGTTTACTGTAGTTGAGACCTTGAGTTTCCCACGGACCTTTATTCAAGGTTACGAGACTCACCCAGCCGCCCACTCGCCACTATATGGTATGCCGACTAAACATTCCCAAGGACAACCTCACCCAAGACACAGAAAAAACAAACTATCCAGTCAGTTCCTCAACTCTTACAACGTATGTCCCCGATACGCTAACGTCACCCGACCTCACCTTGGCTAAATACAACAGAGGTGGTCCACATCATGTACTGGTCAGTAAGCTGGCTCCAACGGAACGTACTAAGTGATGGCGTGGGCTGCGCTGCGCGACTGAGTTTCAGCGCCGGTACTTCACAGCCGTCTATCAGCTCGAACCAAGAAAGTTCCAGTCCGTTAGCAGAATGTCGTAAACACACAACTGTCCCCCAATTGAGAACGCAGGGCTCAAACACATTCAGATATGATCACTGTCCTGAGTTCATTAGGAACACTCTAGTTATCTATGACGCCGCAGGAATCGAAAGCACTTTGCTCTACCAAAAATGGCGATTGATCAGTTACAAGACGAGGACAGACGCCCTCGATCAATACTTATCAGGCTTAGTCAAATGGAAGAGTTCGAGGAGATCCTGATAAAGACGTCCTTCATGCCCAGACTGAACCGCTCTTGCTCGATAGTGAAAGCTAGCTTCTCTTGGGCGGCCAGGGGGACTACACGAAGGACATAATGTGAGCTTAAAAGTCCTCAATACAACCGAAGGTGTAGTTTTGTACACAGCGTAGAGGAGTTAAAAGATGCTAACAAGCACGACATCAACCAGAAGAAGTTTATTCCAGCCAAACAAAACCCGCGATCTGGCGAATGCGGAGCATATTCTATTCAACGCCTCGCGTGCCCAGCAAGCCCGAGTTTGACCCCAGTCTGTTGCGACTATCGTTGGTTATCTTTGTTATGAGGAATACGTTATTCGACGTGGTGCACATAGAAAACTAACTTCCCATCTTGCCTACGAATTCACGATGGAGGTCATGTTACATTTCGGTCTCCTTGGATTTCAAGTGTGGCCAAAGTGGTCAGGATGCCGGGGTCAGTAGTAGATCTTCACCTGCCATACAGTCGGAAAACTTAAAAACGGCTAACTTCTAAGGTGGCTACTTAGCTCGGTAAGAGTCCACTACCCATCTAACCGCAGACTTTTCCCTCAGAAAAAGGCACGCAAGCAGGTGTGTCTAGGTGATGGTGTTTGTTTACGAATGCTCTTACTCTAAAGGAAAATTGCACGAGGTACGGTAAATTGTCGGCTCGAAGAAGCTGAAGATTATGGTTGAAATTAAGACACGGTTTATGCCTGATGGAACCAACCAAGGGATAAATCTCTTTGGTTGCTCTGTCTTCCGCAATGATGGGTTAATCAACCCGAGAGAAGGCGTAACATTCGACGTTAGTGGTGAATCATGTGCAGCCTAAAACAGGGATCTGACTGTGCTGTCATTTGGCGAGTTGTTGCGGAGAGTTGCCAGGGCCTACTACCTTTCACACGTCGTCGTCGTCCTCATTTGTCATGCCTCGTCTGTAAACGTGTCATAAGATGGATCAACGAAGCCCTTAGACCTAGCAACATCGTTCTAAGTGATTTCTACCTTCCGAACATAGTTCTTATCAGCGGGCTAACCTCCGGTTTCTGCGTTTGATGGGTCCCGCAACAGAAGCCTGCCTGATATCGAAAGAGACAGATTGACTAGATCCGGGTTACTCGTGAATCTGACATCGAACCCATGTACAAACAACTGAAACCACTGAAAATCTTAGTGATGATGCTGCACCTATTTTCCACGGTTCAACCAGTCACTGACGAAATGGAGATTCTACGGATCGAGATACGGAGTTCTAAAATGTTCCCACATCTCACTTCAGTCTCCAACCAATTGATCTGCTGACCCATGGAATCAACCTATCCAATTCAACAATTTTTATATGGGGTTATCAACCGCCGGAACGACATCCCATTTGAAGTTGTTGACTAGTCTTCTATAGATCGTTCAGAAATGTTGATAAATCCTTACTGACTTAAGAAATCGTTCGATCGGTAACTTACCCTGTTCCTGGTACTTTCTGTAACCACCAAAAGCGACGCAACACCCTATTTCCAGTGATTACTCACCAGGTCAACAGAAAACAGATGGATATCGAAACAGGCAAACCAACTGGATCCGGGTGATTCGGATCTCTAGCCTCAAATCAGTGTGCAAACAGTTTAAATCGCTGGCTTTAAATTATCCGTAGGGAGCAAACTCTGTCCTAAAGCAGCGAATTTATGAGGGATCCAGAAATATGGGGCGATATTTCGGTGGTATCTTTCAAGAAACGGAAAATCATCAGTTTCTGAGACAAAGATGTTGACGAGCGTAGAAAAGTTTGTTTTAACCGACACGATTGGTTGACAGGGTGCAGAGGGTTGACGGTATACCGTTTTCTACACTATTTTCTATTTCATACTTCTGATTATTATTCACACGTTTCACT